>JALPVH010000379.1:0-50574 GCA_023242295.1 Diaporthe ilicicola | reverse complement strand
AGTATTAATATATTAATAAATAATATAATATTAACCTTTTTAAAAATATATTAAAAGTTTATAATAATTTAAATAAATATATATTTATATAAATATATACGCTATATATATCTTATATATTAATATTTTATTTAAAGAATTAAAGCATTAAATTTTATATTTATATTATAAGGTATAAATTAAATAAATAATTAATATTTTAAAGCTAATTATATTTAAAAAGGTATTTTAAAATTATAATATAAATAGTTTTTATAATAGCTTTTTAATAATATATTTTATAAGCTTTAATATAATTGTATTGTTAAGATAAAAAATAAATAGTACTTTTAACTTTTTTAAGGTATGGCAGCAGAGCGTGCTAAGCGACCGGGGGGGGGTTTTACTTTGCTTGCAATAGATAGCGGCGCAGGCTCGAATCTGCTGCTATCTGTTGCAAGCAAAGTATTACCCCCCCCCCCCGGTCGCTTAACTCGGACCTAACTGCCACACCTAAATTTATAGATAGGTTAAAGCTAACGGCAATTTTATAACTTTAATTAATATCCTTATTACTAACATATTATTAAGGTTTTTTATAATAGGGGGCTATTACCTAATAAAAACTAAGTTATAAATATTATAGTTTTATTTACGCTTTAACCTATTACCGCTAAATAAATAGCTTATAGCTAAATTCCGCTATAGTAAAATAACTATATAACGTTACCGGAAAAGGGTTATTACTATAAGAAGTATAGCCTTAATTATATTATTATTAATACTATCGAATAGTATTAAGTTATAATAATAGGCTTTAAAGGTTTATAATCTTTTTTTCCTTATAATAAAGTTATTAAGCCCGATTAATATTTAATTTATATAATTTAAAAGCTAAAAGATTTTTTAATTAAAAAGCTAAATATATATCTTAATAAAATATAGCTATTTCTTATCGATTACTACTATATTAATTATTTAATTATAATAATCTTATAAGCCTTAATAAAAAGCAATTAATTAAATAAAAGAATTTATATATTAGCTTATTAGCGTAATAAGAATCTTTATAGCTATTACCTTTTTTAAATTTTAAAAGCTATATATATTATTAATATATTTATTTTCTATAATAAGTTTATTACCGATAAAAGGGATAATATAAAAAGGATTAAATAAATATTAGTTAAGTATACGCTATAAGTATAAAATCTTTTTAAATAAGGCGTTTATTATTATATATTACCGGTAATTATAATCGATAGCCTGTTTAATATAACGGTATATAAGGGCTATATAATAAAGAAATTCTTTTTATTATAGCTTAAAAAGAAAATTCTGCTTTAAATAAATCTATACCTAAGCTTATAATCTATTTTAATATTAAATAACGCCTTATAGCATTATAATAAAAAGGTTTATAATATTATTAAAAAAAGGGGTATTAAGCTAATTTATCTACTGTTATATTTACTTAAGTTTAACTTAATTAAAGCTTATTTTAATAATTTAAAAAAATATATATAATATTAGTATTAATTTAAAATAAGCAATTTTAATATAAATAAGAAATTTATAAATTTTTTATATTTTTACGCTAATAAGGTTAATTAGCATATTAAGGCTATTAAGGGATATTTCCGCTATATAAAGGTATTAATAAAAAGGTTTAAAGCTGCTAATTAAAATAAGGGTAATTAAAAATAATAAAAAGTTAAGGAAATATAAGTTTTTAATAAGTATAGGGTAAAGGAAAAAAGATATAATTAAAAAAGTTAGTTAATAGGTTATAAGTTAATATTATTTTAAAAATAAAAGCTATAATATAGCAAATATACTAAATTATCTTAAGCCTTATAATATATAAAAATTATTTTTTATATATATACTTTTCTAATTAATTATAGCTACTTTATAAATTAAAAAAATATTATTTTTATTTATAAACTATTTATTATTATTATTTACGCTTTTCTTTATATATAATTACCGTTTTTTTTATTTAAAAACCTATTAAAATATTTGCTAAATTACTTTCTTATAGCTGAAAATTAGTTTAATAATACTAATAAGCTTATAACCCTTTTCGCTAATATAGCTTAACCTATATATATAGCCTAATATTAAAAGAAGCTATATAGTTAGTTAGGGTATATTTAAGGGGCTTATTGTTTTATATACTTTTAATATTAGCCTATAAATTATATAGCTTATTATTTGCTATCTGTTACGCTAATAGCGGCGGTAATAGGTTTTTATTATTGTTATTACCGTTATTGCTTTTAAAAAATCCAGAAAAATCCTTTTTCCCTTTTAAATATAGCTTTATAAGTTTTCTAATTAGCGTAATAGAATTTAAACCCTTTTTATTAAACTAAATATTATCTTTTTTATAAAAGGCTTATAGATTTAGTTTCTTTTTCCTTATTACTTTTAGCAGCTGTTTAAGCTAATTCTTTTTAATAGTTAATTAAAAGTAATTTTATAATAATTTTATTATAAATTCTTTATATAAAACCTTTTAATTACTAATAACTTAAGGCGGCGATAAAGATAATATTATAAGCTTATATTTCCTTTATAAGCTTTTAAGCTAACCTATAAAAAAGGTAATTATCGATAATAGCGGTAGCGGTAATAGTATTAATAATCCTTTAAAACCTAATAGCGGCGGCGGTAATAGCGGCTATAGCTATATTTAATTATACTTAAAGCCCGGGGTATAAAGGGTTATTAATAGGTTAATTACTATATTAAACTTATTTTCCCTTTATTTTATCCTTTTCTTTTACTTTTTTTATAGCTAATTAATATTAATATTATTATTAAAAGATCCCTTATTACTTTAATTACTTTTAGCCTATTATCGCTACTTAATAAAAAGTTCTTTTAATAGCTTATAAATAATAGCCTTACTATTAACTATTATTTATATCTATTTTTATAAATTATTATTAATTAAACTAATATATAAATAATTCTTTACTACTTAATATTATTATTATAATAAATTAGCCTAATTATAAAAATAATAATTAACCCTATAATATATACCTAATTAATATTTTTATTTAGCTATTAGCTTTTAATATATTATTTATAAAGGGTTTTTATTATAATTTATATCTTTAAGTTATTAGGTAATAGTTAACCCGGGCCGAATTATTATAAGTAATAAACTTTTGCTAGATATAATAATACTTTTTATATATCTTACTATTATTTAACCGTCTATAGGGCTAGTAATATACTATAGCCTATTAAAGGTCTTAAAAAGTAATCGCCTTAAGGTTTCCTTTACTTATAGTATTACCTATGCTAGCGGCGGAATAATAACTTTATATATATATATAAAGGTTAAAAAGTAAGGGCCCTTAATTAATAAAAGCGCACTTATTAAATTAATATAATTAAATACTTTCTTAAGGTAGTTTATAATTAGTTTAAAGATTTCTAATTAATTAATTAAGGTTTTTTATTTAAGTAATTAGCTAGCCTTAATAAAGATTTTAATTAATTCGATTATAACCCCTTTAATATCCTTAAACTTAGCTATAATCTATTTCTTTATAATAATAAGCAGCTTTATCTTAAGAATATAAATATTTATTACTTTAAATTTATTTTTAAGATTATAAGGGCGGCGTATTATTAATAGCGTTTAAAAAAGCTTTATACCGGTAATCTTTATATATAATATTAACGCTATATTATTAATCGATTTTAATAATAAGCAGCTTTCTAAAAGCTTAATATTACTTTTAGTATTATTTAATACTATAGTTATTTTAAGGCTAAAATTATTATTATTAGCTTTAAATAAATCGGAATTATTATTAGCCGCCTCGGGTAAATTAGAATTATTATTAGCTGCTTTAAATAAATCGGAATTATTATCGGCCGCTTTCTTTAAATTATCCGGCTTATTAGTAACCTTATTAGTATTTTCTGCTATAAGCTAGGCTATATATTTAAAAGCTATTAATTTATCTTTAACGGTTTTTAAGGCAGTATATAACTTCCGCTTATTATTATTATTATTATTATTATTACTTTTTTTTTACTATATAGCCCGTTTACCTATAGCGGTAATATATAACCTAATAGTAATAACTGCTTTTATTATTAGCTTATATATATATTAGCTATTAAGCGTTATAGTAATATTATTAGCAAATTATATAATTCGGTATTATAAATAGGTTTTCCGGGGTAATAAATAATTAATTTTTATTTTAAAGAGTAGTTAAAATATAATAATTATAGATTTAAGCTAGTAAATATTACCTTTAGCTAGGGTAAGTAAAGCTTATATACCTTTATAAAATAGGCTAAAATTAACTTAGCTATTAGCTATTAATTAAATATAACCTTACTAGTAGTAGTAGCGGCGGTAATAGCACGTTAGTGATAAGGAATTGGTTAAAATTGCTATTAGCTTTAACCTGTCTGTAAATTTAGGTATAGCGGTTAGGTCCGAGTTAAGCGACCGGGGGGGGGTAATACTTTGCTTACAACAGATAGTGCCTAGGTCGATAATTTCCAATAGAAGAGAAACAGGTTTCATGGCTTGGTCTGCTGGACACGACCCTGGATGGGCGGCAATTTTATGACGACATCCGACTAAAGGCACGGCCAGACCCGGATGGCGGTTGCCGATGATGCTGAAAGGTCACTCATGAGGGCTTCAGAAGGAGGCCGCCTCACAGACCATAACAAAAACATTGACTGCAGGAAATACTGTGACCACAACAGCCAAAACATTCCACACAAATACACCGTGCTTTCTTGCTCCTAGAACCAATATCACGTAGAACACCAACCTCGTCACTCACTCACGGAGAATCATCGCCTCACAGACTTGCAGTCTTAGTGAATCACCATCCCCTTCTCCTCGCCACCATGGTCAACTCGCTGGACATCCAGCTGCAAAACCAGACCAATTCGGGCCAGGTCTGGGCTTACATCACCGGCATTGCTATCCAGAATGACTGGAAGCGCATGTTCCTAAAGGCAAACGGCAGAGATGTCTACTACCCTCAGCAGGTCTCGTCCATCGGGTCACCACTGGCCGAGGACTGTGCGATCCCCTTGGGCCCACCTGGGAACACCATCTCTGTTCACATCCCACAGATAGCTGGGGGCCGGATCTGGTTTGCCTGCGACAAAAAGCTTCAGTTCTTCCTGAACCCCGGGCCGGCGGTCGTCGAGCCCTCGGTCCTCAACCCCAGCGACCCAAACGCCAACACCAACTTTGGCTTTGCCGAGTTCACCTGCAACCAAGAACAGCTGTACGCCAACATCAGCTATGTCGACTTTGTGCCGCGTCTGCCCATCGCCATGACGCTGCAGACGTTCGGCGGCGGCGTGCAACACGTGGCGGGCATGGCAGCAAACGGCATCGACCAGCTCTGTGATGGCCTGCGGCAACAGGCACAGAAGGACGGCCGGCCGTGGGACAAGCTGATCGTCCAGCCCAAGGGTCAGCCGGTGCTGCGGGTGCTCAACCCAACGCACGGTGACGCGGTGGGCGCCAGCTTCGCAGGCTACTATGAGCCATACATTGAGCAAGTGTGGCAGAGGTACAGCAAGACCCCGATGCGCATCAACACACAGGCGGCAGCGGGCATCGTGTCGGGGACTGTCAACGACAAGGGCGAGCTCATGTTCGGCAGCGAGCCCTTCCGCAAGCCCACCAGCGCCGACGTCTTTGGGTGCAACAGCGGGCCTTTCACGACGGGCCCTTCGGCGTATCGCAACAGCGTCATCCCCCGGCTGGCCGCTGGATTCCAACGCTCGGCGTTCCTGATCGCCGACGATCACCCGTCAGACCCGGCGACATTCTACCAGCGCGAGCCGACGAATCACTACTGCAGGCTCGTGCATGCCGTCAACTTGGACGGCAAAGGTTATGGCTTTGCATACGACGACGTCCAACCGGACGGGGGAGCAGACCAGTCCGGCAAGGTCAACGCTGGGGATCCCAAGACTTTCATCGTGGCTGTCGGCGGTAACAATGCGTATACTGGCGACCGCATGCCGCCGCCCCAGACGGCCTCCTCGTCTGGACCTCCAGTACCCACCGCGTCGAAGCCAGCTGCCGGCTCCCACGATGGTGCCGGCGATGTTCCACCTCCAGTACCGGATCATCCCCAGCAGCAGCCCCAGCCTCCACCAGCCCATGTGTCGCGCCTTAAACGCATCTCAGCAAAGGCACAGAAGTGGCTAAGCAACTAAATTGTTCCCCAGAGCAGACGCTGACAACACATCATTTGGGCCTCGATTGCATTGGATCGGATTGGAGGCAACATGTGTTGAAGAATGACGTGGGTTTCGGTGCTTCAGCAATAGACACAGAATTATGATACCCCCCTACTAAGCACCTTACCGTATCCTTCCCTAAGTACCTGGATTAATCGAAGAAAAAAATCCTGGATTGTGATTCTTTCAGCTTGTCATTGAATATCTTCACATTGCACGTGTGCATTGGACCTCAAACTGAGGCAATGGATGAGTACAGCAAGAAAGTTCTTATCGATAATGGGCACACTGATAAATAAGCCCAAGCACCCTGATGGCTGACATGCCAGGCTGGTGGGGGTAACTGTGACCCCACTATGATTTTGGTGATCTGGAGTGCCCTCGTCCCTGAATTGCCTCAGCTAGAGCGCCACTCAGCCCCGACATTTCCAACCTCACCCCTCCTAGCACCCAGCAAGTCCCTGTGAAAGCTAGCTGGAGCTCAGCTGTTCTTTTCAGGATGGAGTACGACACCAAAACACGTACGTGTTGGCATCCCTCTGCCACCAAAGCCCATCGATGCGAAGATTGACCAGCTCTCGGCTCCTACAGCGGGTTACTCTACAGGCGACAAGACCTCGTTTGGATGGACCACGGCAAGAGACAGGTGGCCCGTCATCATAGTCTGTCTTTCCACCCTCCTTCTTTGCCCCTCTAGAGACCTGCACGTCTGGCCAGAAGCTGATGTTTTCCTCCTCGAGCACTAGACCCAAGCCATTGACGATGTTTACCGAACCACCTCGAGCAGCACCGACCCTGCCACGACCGAAGAAGGAAAGAAGATCGTTGACGAGCTGGCACGCTTGAAATATGAGGTCCAGCACGACCGGCCGTTGGCCCCTATACGAGACGACGGATTCTCCGACGTCGAGACCTACAACAAGGAGCTTGAGCAGCTCGGCAACCCGAGCTGGTTGAACGTCAACTGGCTCTACTGCGAGTGCTACCTGTTCAGGCGGATAAGCACGTCCTTCGCCCTCTCCCAGCACTGGAAGAACTATGACGTCTTTGCCCGCCAAAAGATCAAGACCTTCCGCTCCTCCCGCCCCGCCGTCATCGAGCTCGCCGCCCGGTACAAGGCCCTGCTGACGCAGCTAGAAGAGGGCCATGGAAAGCCAGCGGATGAGGAGGCGGAAAAGATACTGTTCATGGAGATGTGTGAGATCTGCCTCTGGGGAAATGCCACGGACCTGTCCCTCCTGACCAACCTCACCTACGAGGACATCCAGAAGCTGCAGGGATCTGAGGCCAGGAAGAATGCCGAGAAGAACATCATCGTCAATGACTTGCCCGCCGTGTACGACGTGTTGAAGGCTGCCAAGGCCCAGGGCAAGAAGGAGCGAAGAGTGGACATTGTGCTTGACAACGCCGGCTTCGAGCTCTTTGTCGACCTGATCCTGGCCGGGTACCTCCTTTCTTCGGGCCTGGCCACACACGTCGTCCTGCATCCGAAAGACATACCCTGGTTCGTCTCCGACGTGCTGCCCAGCGACTTTGCCGAGCTGCTCAACGCCCTGGCAAGCGCCAAAAAGTTCTACGAGACCCCATCAGAGGACGAGGTGCTCCAGGACAAGACGCCCGAGCCGCTCGCGGACAAGGAGGCAGAGGACCTGTCCTTCCTGTTCCAGAACTGGAGCCAGCTGTATGCTGAAGGACAGGTCATCCTGCGGCCGAACCGATTCTGGACGCACCCGGGTAGTTTCTGGAGGCTACCCCACGTGGCAAAGGAGCTGCATGAGGACCTCAAGACGAGCGATGTTGTCATCTTCAAGGGTGATCTGAACTACAGGAAGCTCACCGGCGATGTAAGTCTAACTGATTGCCACGGTATCTGATCTATGACACACCAGGTCTACTGACACTTTCTGCAGGCGCAATGGGATGCTGCAACTCCCTTCACCGAGGCCATCGGCCCACTGGGGCCCGGCTCCGGTCTCAATGTCCTGGCTCTGCGGACCTGCAAGGCGGATGTCGTTGTGGGCCTCCCCGCTGGAAAGGATGCGGAGCTGCGTGCGATGGAAGGAGGTGGCGGAGACTCTGGCGCACGAAAGTGGGCGTGGAACGGCAAGTGGGCCGTGGTATCGCTCTCATCTGGGAAGTGAGACTTTTGCATAGAGGCTTGTGCCATCTGCTCTTCGGCAGGAGGAATAGAAGATTAGAGCTCGTGTCTGTACACACACACACACACACACACACACACACACATGATGAACAGGGGTTGCTGCATCTGGCTGCATCTTCTATCTCGATGTGGAAGGGCCAGCCGAAATCAAGGCCACTTGCGGCTCATGACAACATATCATTATCGTCGAGCACCACCAAAACCCCAGTTCCTAGCCCCAGATATAGTGTCAGACATGCAGGCGGGTGGACGGGCTGATGGGTAAAGGATCTGCCACTTACACAATAACATCTGCTGTGATGCTTATCGGTTTCGCTTGGTCTGACCAATGATAATGCGAAGGGCAAAAAAAGGGGGGAGCATCGGCGGTTTCGCAGCGCTGTCTATGATCAAAGATCTCCAAGCCGCTAGAAGACCCCTTGCAGGGTCCAGAAGCTCGGCATATCTCCAGATCTACAATATTACATCCTGGTGGTTGTCATAATGTAATACGGCGGGGGAAGCGGCTTGGCCACCCCCCGGACGTTGGTTGACTTATAGAAAACGTGAGAGATATCTGGTCAACAGTGGACGATGGAGGGTGACTTAACTTTCTTTCCTAAATGTTTCCTCCTTAACAACGCGTCTCAACTAATTCATTTCCTTCGTCGTTCTCGAGAATGAGCTCCCCCGAGCCGGAAAAGACGGACAAGGCCATCTTCAACGGCCCGGCCTCCGTCGACACCGAGACGGGCATCACCACATCCCACGACCCGGGGGTTCTCGTCAACGCGTCCGGCCATGCCCAGGAGCTCCCGCGGCAGTTCAGCCTGCTCTCCCTCGCGGGCGTCGGGATCACCGTCGGCAACGCCTGGCCCGCCATCGGGGGCACCATCCTCGTGGCGATCTCCAACGGCGGGCCGCCCGGCGTGCTGTACGAGTTCGTCGTCGTCTCCATCTTCTACTTCCTCGTCGCGGCCAGCCTGGCGGAGCTCGTCTCGGCGATCCCCAGCTCGAGCGGCGTCTACCACTGGGCGTCGGTGACGCCGGGCCCCAGATACGGCCGCGTCGTCGGCTTCTTTGCCGGCTGGTGGAACTACCTCGGCTGGACGATGGGCGCGGCCAGCATGTGTGCCATCTTTGGCAACACCATCGTCCAGATGTACGCCGTCAACCACGCGTCGTTCACGGCGCAGCCCTGGCACGTCTTTGTCGTCTATGTCATCTCGGCCTGGCTGGGCTGCGCGGCCGTGTGCCTCGCCAACTCGGCGATGCCGCACCTCAACAAGATCGGCATCTTCACCATCCTCGCGGGCTTCCTCGTCACCGTCGTCGTCGTGGCGGCCATGCCGGGCCACGGCGGGCGCCCGCCGCACGCCACCGGCGCCTTCGTGTGGGAGCAGTGGACGCAGGCCCTGGGCTACTCGGACGGCTTCGTCTTCGTCGCGGGCATGCTCAACGGCGCCTACAGCATCGGCGCCGTCGACGTCATCACCCACCTCGCCGAGGAGATCCCCAACCCGCAGAGGAGCGTCCCGATCGGCATGGCCCTGCAGCTGGGCATCGGCTTCGTCACCGGGTTCTGCTACCTCGTGGCCATCATGTACGCCATCAACGACCTCGGCGTCGTCGCCGGCTCGCCGTACCCCATCGCCAAGATCTACGAGCAGGCCACGGGCAGCGCGGCCGGCGCGTGCGGCATGCTGGCCCTCATCATGGTCAACATCGGGCTCTGCGTCGTCGGGCTCTTCATCACGACGGGCCGCACCCTCTGGGCCCTGGCCAGGGACGGCGCCGCGCCCTTCCCCAGGGTGCTCGGCAGGGTCGACCGCAGGCTCGGCATGCCCAGGAACCCGACGCTGGCGACGGCGGTGCTCGTCACGGTCCTGGGCTGCATCTACGTCGGCAGCACGACGGCCTTCAACGCCTTCATCGGCTCCACGATCCTCTTCTTCAGCAGCTCCTACATCGCCTCCATCCTGCCGCACCTCCTCAGGGGCAGGAGGGGCATCACGTACGGGCCGTTCAGGATGACGGGGTGGGTCGGCTTCGTCGTCAACGGCCTGTCCGTGTCGTACCTGATGGTGTGGTTTGTGATCTACTCGTTCCCGTACTACCTGCCGACCGACGACAAGAGCATGAACTACTCGTGCCTGATCTGGGGTGGCATGACAATGATTGTTGGGCTGTGGTGGCTGTTTGGCGCGAGGAAGGGATACGAGGGCCCTCAGACTACAGGTGGCGTGCTCGAGGCGGAGAAGGAGAAGGGCAACGCTAGCTAAAATGTACTACATGCCCGTCATACGCCCCGATGCAATTTTATGACATGAAAATCAACTCTCTCTTTGGGTTCGCGCTTTTCCAGTCTTCCTCTCTGACGAGACGCCCCTGTGCTGTGACATTTACTCGCTCGGCTGTCTTCCCTCCCATGGAGATGAGCATCAGCCGGAAGGACCGCCTGTCCGGGTCGTGATGGAAAACAATAAACGGGAGAAGGCTGCCGTTTTGAGCCACATGGGCGACATTGAGGCGTATGCTCGTGAGTTGCCTGTTGGTTTGGGGATGAACAACGCGATACTCGCGCGAAGTGCCCACGAAGTGACCTGGTGGCGCGCGAATTTTGAGATAGGCGATGCTGGTGTAAAAAGCGATGAGGTCGCTGGAACCATCTCTTTGATACTCTAGAGACTCATTCCTGGATCGTATGTCGTCTTCTCCGTTGGGAATGAAGTGGCCTCGAAGCTCTGCATCCATCTTCTGTAGAAATCGGTCGCCTTGATGTTCAGGTATACCAGACTGTCCTAGAAGCTCGATACCGGAACGTCCGACCTTGTAAAACGTCAAGAGCTGGCTCATGTCCAGGCCGGTGCTCAGTGGCCGGATGCCGACATCTGCTTGCTCCCGACGATAGACCCAGCCCGTCCAGGACCACGAAGGAAACCCTTCCCGACGTTGAAGGCTCGTGTCCCAGAACCAGCAGCCCTGTATCACCTCGACAAACATTTGCTCTGGAATCCCGTGATATGCTGGGCCGACAAACGGTTCTAGAATGCCAGCCACACCAGCAAATGCGTTTTCCATGTCGTCGGTTCTGCTAAGTGTGCGCTGCATGTACTGCTTCACCAAATCGCGGAACAACAAAAGTAAATCCTTGCTATCTCCGGGAGACTTTTGGTGAAGCATGGAAGCCAATGACATGAGCCCTTCGTCCGATCGTGGCAGACTGTCCTCATCTTCCAGCTGGATATCTTCTCTCCACACGGCAGAAGCGCAAGAAAAGAACATGACTTCCGGAAGGAGAACCAGCGTCCTACGTGAACATATCTCCTCCTGGAACGTCCAACCCCGTGTCCTCCACGAGGATGTCTCTATCCCGTGCTTGGTGCTGGCCGGGGCCTTCATGAGGCACAATCCAGGGAGTTCGTATCGGCGATGTTTGTACTCTCTGTCCTTCACAGCCGTGACGCCAGGCAATCCATTTGAACAATTGTCTTCGTCGGCGGCCACGATAGTCATATCAGCGTGTCGGTAGATATCATGCATCCGAGATATCTGTGCGTGGCGAGAAGCTTCATCGTCCTGGATGATGCACAGGGCATCCACCCAGATGTATCGATACCCGATCATCTGGACCAGCCGGATCGTGTCGCGTATCGTCTGAGGAACCTCCACACTCCTCAACTGTCCTGGACAAGTCCAAGTATCCAGAAAGGCCTTGGTCAGAGTCGGCTGAGAAACGTAACCCCAGACATAACTCAATGCTATGTAGGGAACCAGCTCATCTGGTGCTACCGTAATGAGGCACATCAACTCAGCATCAATGAGGATTAGACCTGGTGGATACGATTCCTCAATCCGCTGTGAACAGAGCGTGTGGCCCTTCCCACACTGAGCGAGCCAAAGCTTGATGACCTCCACATCCACTTTCCCTCCTATTTCTCGTGCGAAACCATGTGTCCCTTTCTGGAACGGAACGAGGACACAAACATCCTTGGCGTGCTGTCTGTACTCTTTCCTCAGTGGTATTTCAGTGTTAGCCACTAGGCGCTGTTCAGAGGCGGCGAGAGCTGGTGATTCCGGGCGAGACGGGCCAGCAGGTTCCTCAGCGACTGTATGAGAAATTCCCGGTGCGTTTGAAGCATCTAGGCTCGTGTTCAGGGTAGGGCCCCTGTTTCTGAATCTGACGGCTTTCTCGTCCCTTCGATACTCCTGCAGTCTGATGGCTGACCAATGCCCACGACTCTCTAGCACAAACTCAACTCTGACGATAGAGGACGGTCGCAACCAGTTTCCCGGAGCCCTGTGTGGGTGAGGAGGTGGTGAGTGATGCTTGATGACCGCTTCCTTTTCAGACTGTGTTGTTGCCTCTTTGAGCTTGTGTCTCAGACGGTCCAGATCCAACCCGTCAGTGACATAGAAGTCCGTCATCGAGTCACAGACAACACAGCTCTGAGATCCCTCATGACGAGTAAAAATCTTCTTCATGGAAGTCATAGCCCGTTCAAGACTGTCCTGGTCGACAGTGGCGTTGGGGTCTTCATCTGAGGGCAGCAAACCCAGCGCCCACATGGTGTCATTGCTTGAGTCTGGCAGTGCATGATGGTGCACTATTGGATCAGCCTGGCTTGTTTCTAGGTCTGAGCTTCCGTGCCGGCATTCGTCGTCATCACCCGCAGCAGAGACCTCTTCTGTTGCACGCCGGGGCCCATCTTTCCGCGGAGTGGGGCTCTTGTCCTCAGTCGGAGGGGCCTTGTCTTGCAACTCGGTCAGCTTGAGGAACAAATCGATGAATTGCCTAGTCGATTAGCGGAACGTTTCATGAGACAGTCGAATCGTCTGGGGACAGACATGAGCGTGTTTATCTCCCCTTCAAACTCCCCAACAGCTCGAATCTCACTTTCAACGAGTTGGCAAAGTGCGCATTCCGGAGAAGAGTTCTCTATCAGCCATGAATGGACCATCTTCGACTCCTCCACAGTTGGCTGTACTAGGTTTTCCCATGGGATCCGTATCAGGGCGCTATTTGCGCATCTGACGCATAAAGACATTTGAACGAGTTAGAGGATAATCAGCGAAGCGTTTGATTACGGACGGATGGCAAATATTTCATGTGAAGAAAGCGAAGAGAGCGTGAGTGGTAGATTGTGTGAGTGGTTACCTGGCAGGTCTGCATATTTCAGCCGCACCTGGGCGTTCGATTTCAAGGAGGAACGACGCCAGAGCTAATTATACTTAACAGGGGTCTTGATCTCGTGACTATCACTAAATCATGACACATCAATTGGAGATAGTCTGATTGATTTCGAGCAACAGGACCGCCATTGATGCTGAAAGTGCAATTCAGGCCGGAAAGGATATACAAATCTTGGGCCCTGGAACAGTTTCTACCTTTCTCGGGCCATGGACCAAGCCATCCAGCCAAAAGCAATAGTGATTATCAGCAAATATAACAGGCCGACAAGGCTGCCCTGTGGGAAAAAGCCCATTCTGTTGCCTACAGGTCGCATTGGCAAGTGTACATGTAATTGCTCTAGGTCAATAAATCTCCGGAGCGTTGCAGCTTTGATGTTATACCCTGGGCCTGCATACGGCTCTTGAATCTGAACAGGACTAGGCCTAGAATACAAATTCCGGAGCGTTGATTTCACAAAGGTGTGTTGAGGGGGTGCCACAAACGCGCGGATGGGAATCTGGTTCACGAAGACGGATGCCGCATTCATGAAATGGCTGAGGTAGCGAGCTTCCGAGTCATTGCCGTAGAGGAATATGGATGGGTACCGGTACATCAGAGTACGTGGGGGCGTGCTAATGCATCTTGTCTTGGATATGAGACCTAAAAAGGCCGTAGAAAGAAGCTTCGGGGCTACTAACACTGCGTCCACCAGGCTCAGCGATGCCTCCATGCTGCTGGTGGTGAGTATGGCGAGAGGGACCGTGACCGCATGTCTGATGTTCGCCAGGGCTTGAATAGATCTGAGAGAGGAAGAAAGTTGAATTGCATGCGGACCGCGCGCGGAGAGAGACACAACATACTGTCGGCTAGCTTCGCCAATAATGGCGGTATTGTGATGTCCAAATCTCCAGACTTCCAAACCACTCTTGGACAACGACTCCGCCTGGTGACTGAGATGGCCGGAGTGTTGGCTTTGGATTTTGCTATCGAACGCCAGCTTCAGCCGTACGGAGCATCTGGCACGTCACCGGCGTTCGCACACCTGTGCTGTCAGGCCCTTCTCTTGCCCTAAGTGCAACAAGAGATTCACTCGTCGGTAAGCGGGGCTCTCTTCGCCGAGCGGCCCAGGTCCCCTTGCAAAAATACCCAAGTCATGATCTAGAGATGGTCCCCCGTTAACCGCTGTGTGTCGGCCCCAACAACAGACACGTTGAACCGCCATGTCCCCGTCCGCAACACCGACGGCAGCCAGGCCGCCCAGAGGAGGGGCTTGCAGGTGCCCAAGAACACGAGGATGACTACGAGTCTACGACGATGACGACGGCGCCAACTCCATAGTCGTCGTGCAATCGCCTCCACCCGCCGCCTCTGAACCCGGGGACGGTGTCGGCCGGCCCATGATGTCTTCTGATGATGATGATCAATGATGGCCATCTGGCCCTCCACACCCTGAATCAAGCTGCCATTGACCTCGAGCACTCTCATCCACCCCCCAACCTCGTGTCGCCTCCCTTTGATGACCTGCCTAGGCGGCCCTATTAAGTCGGCACAGGTGAGAGCGGTCCATCGCAGGTAATCCTGGAGCCGACGGCTCATCCCCACCCATCAATGGCGACGATGGGACTGGAACCTGCCAGGACACCATCATGGCAGACCGGGGCTCGGCCGTGGCACCGTCGATGATCGAGCTCTCAATGCCGTGGAGCCACGACCTCAGTGCCCGCATAGCCGAACAAAGGAAGATGAGTCAGGAACGCCTCGACAGAACAAGCACGAATAGGCCTCGCACCCCTGCAGCCCGTAATAAGTAACCAATTCCAGCATGATCTCCACGGGCTTCTCCCCCCGTGCTCCTTCTCTGCCCCATCTCGTCGCTTTCATTTGTCCGCAGGAACTACATGCAGGGTGTGCAACAATAGCCACACAAAGCACTGCGCGAGCTTCGACCAGTCTGCTCGGCGGTGCACGGAAAATCATGAGGAGGAAAGGTTCTTAAATAAGACAGCAGTTGGTCTTGAGACACGTCGCTTATGGAAGCTACTTTCCAATGAGCTACACAGATAATGAACATCTCCAGAAGTGGCCAGTCCAATAATTAGCTCAAACTTCATTGCAGCAGCAATGGTTGTTCTAGTAGGCATGTGACAAGGAGGAAGGGATGACCAGAGGCGTGAGACAGAACACCGACCATATCTGCGGGCTGACCAGTTATCCAAGGTTTCAATACACCTACATCGTCTTAGCCTCCATAAATCTTTGGAAGAAGCCTCAAGGCATCGAGTACCGGAAACGCAACCCTTGCGAAATGTCCTTGCCGCACATGAGAGTACCGAACAGGATCAACAGCAAACGATTCGACGGCCATCACGGTCCACCTGACAGACTTTGACAAGCATTCTGATAAGACCTACATAGTCACATCAACTTGAACTGAGTGTCCATCGGCGCAGAAGCGACAGTCTTCGGGGCACTGCTTGCTTCACCTGCTTTTGCCTGGCTGTCAAGCCCGGCAAGAACACAAGTTTTCACCCTTGGCGTCCTTCTAGAGCAGATTGAGACATCTGGACTGCTCCTTCTACTACCAGCTTTGGATCTCTAAGCATCCTTTGGCAGGCCTCGTAAAGGCACACGAGCACAGCAAAGATGTCGAACTCAGCTCCAGCTCCCGTCTTGGTCTACAAAGACCTGGGGTGCTACACTGATGAGATAGAGAATCGGACGCTAAAAGAACAAGAATACAGATTCGAGGCAAACATGAGCCTCTACATTTGCAGCGACATGTGCAGAGGAGCACGTCTTCCATTATTTGGCGTGGAGTTTGGGAAAGAGTGTGAGCAGTCCCTTTTTAGGCCAACCACATTGCAGAAGCACTCTGGCCAAAGCTGATCTTCGGCTAGGTTTCTGTGGAAACGAGATTAGCCCCCCAGGTGTTCCGACTGAGTGCAGTTGCATGGCATGCTCGGCCAATTCATCTCAGTGCTGTGGGGGCTCAGACTTAATTGCTGTCTATTCGGAGTGGAACCCTCAACAAGCAAGCACCAGCAGCGAAACCGCCACGAGTACGACCTCTTCGTCGTCAACACCCACCATCACGACCCAGACACCGCACCAAAGTTCTTCTACCACGACAAGCTCTTCAGCTCCCAGCTCCATGACAGGAGGAACGACGACGACACCAACGCTGACAAAGACTTCGCCGACAAGCTCAGCGGTATCGACAGTTGACACACACACTCAATCGTTGTCACCGAGTAGGTCAGTGTCATCTGATATAACCAGTCACTCATCTCTCATATCCAGTGGGTTCGAATCTTCAGCACCATTTTCCAACACGACCACTCTTTTGAAAAGCAGCACAACATGGACATCCCAAACACAGATTACAACCCTTCCGACCCCCGCCCCATCGTCAAGCAGAGAACCACCCACCTCGACAATATCCAGCAATCCAACTCACACCTCCGAAATGATCACAACCACGTCTCAGGCGACTTCGACTATACAAACGAAAGTCACCTCAGGCACCCTTTCCACCAGCACAAGTCCGACGCCGTCTGCGCCGACTACTTCGCCTCCGTCACAGTCTTTACCGAAAATCACTATCACCCGGACAACAACCCCACATCCTAGCACGAACTCGGGCACATCCTCTGCAGCAAGCATTAAAACCAGCCCAAGGGACTCCAACACTTCTCCGTCCCGGACCGCGCCACCAGCAACCCTTTCGCCAAGCAGCAACACCACGGGCCTGGGTGACTCGGGCACTGGCACTGGCACTGGCACTGGCGGCCTGAGCAGAACTATCATCCTCGGCGGAGCATTTGGGGCGGCTGCGGTGGTTGTGGTTGTCGCTTTTGGTGTTTGGTTCTTGAGGAGGAGGATGGTGAAAAGGCGGCAGCAGCCGGCGGACGATGATGTCTCGATGGTGGGGATGCCGACGCGTGAAGACGTGCCGATGGGGATGCGGAGCGGCATAAGGCTTGTGAGGGGCAACGCTGATCGGAAATGACAAGGGCTTTTTGGTGTGTCGATTTTTTCGGAGGTTTTGTATCAGGACGTTTGGGTTTTGGTCTGAAGGCGTGATCCGGTTCTCTCCTGGCCTACCTACCCAGGCGGTCGCACGGTTTCCCCTACCGATCGTCTGGATCAGCCGGTATAGGTTTCTCAAGGTCATTATATTCTCAACGGAGACACAAAGCGAAGGAACCTGGTGACAAAAAGTTATTTCAAATAAATCCATGAGATTTTCAGCGAGGGTTTCGTCTGGGGGGTTGGTTCAAGCGCAATGAGATAGGTAGATATGAATGGGAAGCCGGCCATGGTGCAAGTTCTTGGAACTCATCGTAAACATCGTATCTGCATATAATTACATGCTACTAGAACCCAAAAAAAAAAAAGAACATTCATGGTTTACGTTCTTCGAATTCCTGTACACGTTTGTATTGAGTCAATGGAGTCCTGGTCGTTGTGAAGGACCTGAACCCCCCCCCCCCCCACCCCGGCCCTGAGATAAACCGCCGAGTGCGGGGTCGGGTAACAAATCACCATCAATTCGCATGGCACAAAGAGGGGGAGGAGCAAACGTTGCTTGTCATGTCAGGCGGAGAGCTCACTGAACACTCACAAGACTGATGTCAGACATTTAATAAGCTTTCCTCTCCATCTTCAGACTCACCTCTGTTTAAGGCCCAACTCGCCCCCCCCCCCCAAATCCCTGCAATCTGCGCAGCGAGTCAAGGGGTCGTGATCGCTTCAAAACGTGGACCCGATTCCGACGAATGCCAACGGCCCGGCCCGCAGCTTTCCACCTCGACAGAAACCCAGACCGTTTGCACAGAGTTGTTGCCCAGTGCGTGCTCGCTGCAACATCCGTCGCGGCTCACAAGTGCTCCCATCCTGAGAATGGCGACATCGGTGACAACACGCTACAAGCTCATCTTCCACGCGCCGCTGTCCGCCGTGGCAGGCTGCAAGCAGGCCATCTTCGCGGCCGGGGCTGGCAGGTATCCCAACTACAGCGAGTGCGCCTTCACGGTGGTGGGCACCGGCCAGTTCCGGCCCGGAGACGCCGCGAACCCGCACATCGGCAAGGTGGGTGCTTTGGAAGAGGTGCAGGAGGCCTCGGTGGAGACGCTGTGTGTCGGGGAGGAGACGACGAGGAAGGCTGTTGAGGCTTTGAAGAAGTGAGTGTTGTCTCTACTCTGGTGGGGTGGCGTCAGGTAAACACGAGACTGAGAGTGGTGGCTGATTCTACTCCTGACACATGCAGAGCTCATCCCTACGAGGAGCCATCTTACCATGTCTACAAACTGGAGGATTTCTGAGAGGCCATGGGCAATGAGGCGAGCATGAGACAGTTGTAACAGTGAGATTTTGGCATGTGCCATGGGGTATCAATTCTATTTTGTTCCATCATCATCACTATGTGTTCCGGCCAGACCAATGCCAACGCCATCGCTAAATCATCATAGAATGATAGGCTTAGATGCAACTCCTGCCCCCCCACCCCTGTTATATGCCCTCCTTCGCCCCAGATACTGCAACGAAGTCCTTACGGGTCCACGATAGCTATAGTCACCGCATCGGCCACCTTGTTGACGACCCCATCGCCAACACTTTCCTTCTTGGATGGCCGTTGCTTCTTGGCCTTCTTAGGCTGGTTGTCGGCCATGGCTGCCTTCCCCGTCCCTTCCCTCTCCATCCTCCACGCCTCCTCAATCTCTTTGAGCGCAGCCAAGACTCCAGGCCCTGACTTCTCATAAATCACCCCCCCCTGGTGCTTGCTCCAAGGCTTGAGCACAAAGTTCGAGACGGTCGCCGCATCCCTGGCCTCAGGCCGCCCGATGCCGACCGCGACGCGCCCCCACTTCGAGTCCCTGTATTGCTCCGGGTTCATGCTGGCCTTGATGCTCCTCATCCCGTTGTGCCCGCGGTGGCTCCTCTCCCACTTCTGCACCTTGATGGCGCCCAGGTCCTCCTCGAGGTCGTCGTTGACGATGACGAGCCCCAGCGGCCTCGTCGGGTCCTGCTCCTGGTGGGTGGCCAGCACAGCCTTCCACGCCTTGGCGATCCAGGGCCCGGACAGGTTCATGAAGGTGGGGCACTGCAGGAGGGTGTACTTGTCGCCGACGGATGCCTTGGTTGCCTTCTTTGCTATCCGCTCGGACGAGAAGGATGGCTGGCCGCGTTCGCGGTGCAGTTGCTGCTGTGCGGCCTGCAGAGCGAGATGGCCTGCGGAGTGAAGGGTGTTGGCGTGAGGAGCTGGGTTGCCCAGGCTGACCACCAGGAAGTGAGGATCAAAGGGTGGTGCGTTGTCTGTTGGCATTGTCGAATATGTCCGATGAGTAATGACTGAATTTGGTGTAGACGAGTGCGGTGTCAATGTGAGCAGCAGCAGCAGCGGGTGGACGCGATCAAGGCCATGACAGCCCAATGCTGGCCTTAAGTACTTTGACAAGGCCATTCTGGTCGTCGACTGGCGCCCGGCGTGGCGTGGGTGGTTTATTGTGCTTATTGTCTTCGGGGCCTTATTTTTGGTGACTCTTGCCGTGTCTTTTGTCCTGGGGTAGTCGAAGGAGCAGGCCTTCGAATGGCCTCCCTCAGCCAACGGGAAACGGCCTAGCAATTTGAAATTGACCGTGTCTAGTCTACAAGGGATAGTGGCTGGGTAAGCAAGCAGGTAGGTAAGCAGAAATTCTCAGTAAGATTGAGCGAGCGAGTGATTTGAGATCCAAAATGGAGAGAGCCTTCGAGTCATCGGCGTGTCTGAGTGCGTGCAGCCAGAGTGAGGCTGAGCTCCCTTCCCTCATCCCCAAAATTCTGCTCGGGTCGGCACGTCGGGTGCCAGTGACGTAAGGCCCTCCCCACGTCAGTAGGCCTAGCACAGCCACACTTTGGGCTCTCTAACCACTGGCCTGGCCCGCCGCCTGCCTGCCCGCCTGCAGGTGCTGTTGGCGGACGATCAACACTTTGGGGCTTGCTCAGCTCGCGACGGCATCATCATCCCAAAACATAGACACGACCCTACACCCTCAATCACTGCATCAGCACCATCAACGGCACTAGAACATCGCCATAGGACCTGCTATCCTGTCCTCGACCCTCGTATACCACCCTGAGACTACCTGGCTCGACCCCTATCCGATCCGATTGAACCGCCCCCTTCAAACCATCGCCCAAGATGTCGTGGGCAGGTACGATTGCCACTCCCTTTCTGCCGACTCCGATCTGTCGACGATGACGCCGGCCATAAGCAAGTGAAGCAATGCTGATAGGGCATGATGTGCAGGTTTCAAGAAGAATGTCAACCGCGCGACGACGCAGGTTATGATGAAGACTGGTCCGTTCAAGCTCCGACTCCAACGGCGCATGCGATGACATGGCATGGGATGGGCTGACCGTCGACGAGAACGATAACAGGCCATGTCGAAAAGACAAATGACCGCGATTATGAAGTTGAGGAACGGTACGACGCATCCCAACCCTGTGGCAGCACAGTCACAGTCGCCCTGCAGCGGCAGCGACGGGGCATAGATCTGACAGCTATGTAGCCGGTTCCGCACGATGGAGGCAGCATCATTACGGCTGCAAAAGGAGGCCAAGGGATATCTGGACTCCCTACGAGGTGCGGACTCAAACAAACAACAACATTACCCCGACATACCTATCCCCATCGTCTGACTAGGGAACAGCAATGACGGCATCACAAATGCGCATCGCCGAGACCATCGACGCGTTCTATGGGGACGCCGGTACCAAGGACGGTGTCAGCAGAAGCTACAAACAAGCCGTGGAAGATCTGGACGCAGAGACGATAAAAGCCCTCGATGGCCCATACCGGTACGATCGACTGGAATGACATCTAGGGGCTTTGGAGGAAAGTGGACCAAAGGTCGTGGCTGACAAGGCGGCAGGACAACGGTGCTGGAGCCCATCACGAGATTCTGCGCCTACTTCCCAGACGTGAACGAATGTATGCTCAAACGGCCCCTGCGCTGCTTCGGGCTGGCGACAACAGGCTGACATTGGCAATAGGCATCAAAAAGCGTAGCCACAAGCTCCTCGACTACGATGCCCTCCGCGCCAAGGTCAAGCGACTCGTCGACAAGCCCGACAAGGATGTCACCAAGCTGCCCCGGGCCGAGAAGGAGCAGGAGATGGCGCGTGCCGCCTACGAGCAGCTCAACGAGCAGCTGTCCACCGAGCTGCCCCAGCTCATCGACCTACGCGTCCCCTACCTCGACCCTTCCTTTGAAGCGCTCGTCAAGATCCAGCTGCGGTTCTGCGCCGAGGCATACAGCCGTATGGCCCAGGTGCAACAGTACCTCGATGCCGAGACTAGAGATCAGTACGCCCAGGGGCAGCTGGATGCCCGCGTCGAGCAGGTGCTGCAGGAGATCAGGGAGCTGAGCATCAGCGGCACGGTCTAGGCCCGAGGCTCATAGAGGGGCTGATCGAGGGGTGTTTGCAACGGGTGGCGTACTTGGTTCTTTTTGGGGTTTCTTCTCAGAGTCACTGCGGATTCGTAGGAACGACCTTTGAAGTGTGCTTGTTTTCGATTACGGAGCCACCATCATGCCGGAACATCGCCAAGCAGGTGGATGATGTTCAGATGGTTCCTGCGCCAATGGTCTGTCAGTCGGTCGATACCGCGACACATCGGCATTAGCATCTTCAAACACTACAACTGATGTATTTCAAACCTCTGGACTCTTGCATCCGTGTCGGTATTCGGTCGCTCTACAGGTTTAGTGTGATCCATGCCCATGCTACCAAGCTCGTGGGCTAGACTTAGAAGACGGTATGTCCACATGCGTTCCTTTGGCCCCCCAGAAATGGAAGCCGAGGCAATTCAACCTCCACAGGCGAAGGTAAAGCAGAGCCGCTGTTTCGATCGATCGTATTTGGAGCCATCCCCGGGGCGGGGCCATCCTTCCGGTGGCCCTGGGGGGAGGGGGAGCGGGGCGGGGCAGGAAGGAGTGTGTTCAGAAGCCCCCCCCTCTGCAGGATCCGGTGTGCTGGGAACCAGAAGACATGGCGGTTTATTAGGCATGTGAAGTTGCTCATCACGCCCTCCTGATCGAGGAGATCATCAATGCAGCCCGGAGAATATCCTGCAGCCCCGGAGAGATTTCCGGCCAACGGATCTCGTCGACGTGATGTCAAGTTTCGGGCAAAATGCCCAGGCAGGGCAAACGCGTCGAGCGTGCGAGCGGCGGCCGCCCATGTCCACAGTGAGCACCACGCAGGAGGGGCCAGGAGGGCCTCCCCCGGATCCGGGGAGAGGGCCCTTTCGGAGCTGCGCTTTGACTGCCGGGTTGCATGGCTCCTTGTACAGACAGGCAGTAGTGTCTGGACAAGTGGTAGATCCCCCCCCCGGGTGGCTTACACACCGATGCGTGTGTGGATCGGGTGTCAATGTTTTGTGTGTGTGTGTGTGTGTGTGTGTGTGTGTGTGTGTGCATGTGTGCTCTGGGATCGAAAGAAACAGATGCAGCTTCTTGGCACAATTATGCGATGCGGCCCTTGGGTTTTGTCTTCTACGGCGTCTGCATTTTTTTTGTCTTTGTTTTGGAATATTGTAGGTCACGACGAGGAAAGGAAGGTAGGGTAGGTAGTTTTATTTTGCCTACGTCAGCACCAACCTCGACCGGGGTTACCGCTGATAAAACCCCACCTCATCAAGGTGCCTGGATACAGCTTCATGCAAATCCTTCCTCCGCCCCCCCCCCCCCCCCGAGATCTTGACACTGGACTATTTGTAAGGCAACAAGCAGTCGTGTGCGTGACGTTCGTGACGTTTTCCAGATCTCGACAGGCGCTCCCCAGTTAGGGTATACTTTCTTGACCTGAAGCATCCACGCATCCCTCAGGGGTCAGGCGTTAGCAAACGCCAGCAGCCGCTGATCTGCTTTGATTTCGATCATCAACAGCTGGACAGCTGCTTGGCATGTGTCCACCTATTGTAGTGTAGAAGTTCTACCGGATGGCCCGGATGGGTGCCGTCGAGCACTTCCCTTTACAGCACATTCTTGTGGACTAGAGGTGTCCACTTTCCAATATATCGAACTCTATGGGCGACGACAGCGCCGTGAGCCGAAGAACCAAGGGCCCCCACGCCCGCTGTCACCTTGATCTACACTACCTCCTACTAGTAGGTAGAGTTTTCCTGTCGGCTGCGGGTTTTTTTTTTTTTTGGGACCCGCAATCTTGTAATAAAGTCTTTTAATTGTGGGGATTCGAGAGTGCTGTCAAGAGATCCGTGCCTGATTCCGATCAGCATCTTGATAAAGTTCAGATGCCCACATGGCTAATACGTGTAACGCCGGCATCGTTGCATCCCTTTCTTCAGTTTAGACAACAATATTGAGTTATGTATCTCGTCTGTCCCATGTGCCTCTCCTGGGTGTCTTTTTCCCCGCACCTCAACCGAGGTAGGTGGATTAACCATATCTGGGAATTTGATCGCGGTAGTGGTTGTATCAACAGCCACTTGTGCCTCGGTATGTATAGTAGTAGTCTTTGTTTACACGATATCGACAGGCTTCGCGACCGACAGCAAGTCGTTGAGCATACTATTGCAGGCGCACAGACTGGATCATCGATAATTCAGACCAATGACAGCGTCTGTGCCCCCTTCTTCGTTCAGCGTCCGGGGCCGTCGACTTGGGCCGTCAAGATATTAGAGTAGAGCACCCCCAAGCCGGACGACCCTTGTAGCCGGATAGGCAAAAACGCCTAACAGTCACCAAAATATTTTCTTCTAAATTCTACTATAGTACCCTCCCAGATTTAGCTAGAATTTTTATTTAACCTCTATATAAATCTCTACCTTAATCCGGACTATAAAATAAATATTACTTAAATTCTATTTCCCTCTCGAGTAAAGGAGAAGAGGTATAATATATAGTCTTTTTTTCCTCTATATTAAATCTGCTAGTGCACGGACTATATTGGTCTGTGCGCGGAAAAGTGGGACTATAGTCCGTGCACTAGCAGATTTAATATGGAGGAAAAAAAGACTATATATTATACCTTTTCTCCTTTAATGAAAGAAATAGCAGAATTAAAGTGGAATTTATTTTATAGTTCCGAATCTGGTAGAAAATCATATAAAGGTCTAAGAAAAATTCTAGCTAAATCCTTTATAGAGATATCCTTAGTTATATAAGGATAAAAATGTGGTGAATGTTAGGCTTTTTTGCCTATCCGGTGAGGGGGGTCATCCGGCTACCCGATGTCCAACTCTAGTGAGCTACACAGACTTGTAGCCCTACACTATCTGTGCCCGCAACATAAATCCGAGCAATAACAAGGCCAGCAGACACACAGTTCTGGCCAGCTTGGGTGACGCTCGGACGGTTCACGCAGGTTCCTGTGACTGTTCGTTGAGCACTAGTCTCGCTCATCTTTCCACGACAGTCTTAGATCAAGCGTTCAATGAACGCTGCGGCTGCAATGCTGCGGCTGTACGCTAGTAGGGGTCGCCATTAGAACGAGGGGCGACCCTTCCATTGACCCGCCGTCCATAGTATTACAGGCCCGGCGTCCCCCCCCCGGCCGTCCCTGGCCGTTCCCTGGCACGCCTAGCCCGGGCAATCGAGATGGTTTTGGGAAGGTCGACATCTTCTTTAATCTGGCCTAACATTGCCCGGGTCGGACCCGCGCGTCCCGACAAATTGGAACTCTGACAATATCACAGTCTGTCGACCGCCACAGCGCCGCTAGGGGATTCCGGCACCGACGGGACTATGCCATCGACCCTGCCATCCAGATATCGGAGCCCTTGTCAAGGGTGCTCCTATCCCCGCCAGTCCCGATCGATGCAGGATACTGTAGCACCGCCACTAATTCCGTGGGCTAGACTTTTTGCACCTGTTTGAGATGATAGGGCAACTCGTCAAGACTCAGATTCGGATCTTCCACACGGGAGTAGTCCAAGTGCCGCACACACGTGAAAGAAAAAGGCAACTGAGTGTCGGATTGCCTGATCGCCTGAGAGTGCTTGCGTGGTTGACGCGTGGGAAATCCGGGGCTGTGTGATGGACTGCAAACCCCATTCGCGCATTAATGTTGATTTGCAGCGACTTGTGTATCGGAGAGTTTCTCGGCGGGTTCCAAGGTTCGCAGTGAGTACCCCGGTCACTGTGCAGCAACCAATAAACCAGAAGGGCGACATGGCCCCAAGGAGAAAGAACTGCGACAAGAAAGACCAAGACACGAGGATCTGCCGGCCCTGCACGATGAATGGACGACTCCAATTCGCCGCTCTGCAGACAGCGTCGCACTCGTCCTGGAGACCTATGTATGCACCGTTCGGCGCAGTACTGTGCGCACCATGGTACGCAGCCCACTCTTTTGCAAAATACGTACGCACTTTGAGCTTGTTCCGAGGATCCCCGGATCGTCTGGCAGGCCGCGTCTCATTTCCTGCAAGGGAGTTCCATCGTGCCGGACCGTAGAAAAGGCCGCCCCATGGCAGCATGGGAGGGGCCACTGGTGCTCGCCGCTGCTTGCTGCTTGCTGCCTTGCTTGACTCCGAATCCCCAACGACCCAAATCCGCAGGGCCAAGAAAAATGGCGTCCGCCGCTGGCTTTGGAAGCTCTGGCCATCCTGAACCTGACCGAACGGGGGCCACAGAGTCAAGTGGGCCGGGCCACACGAGACAAGCTGGCGTCAGACTTCAAGCTTATCCCCGCGGGGACGATGGAATCTGCGGTAGCGAGCGAGGGGCTAGTCTACGACCTTGAGATCATCAGTGTCAATCCATGGTTGATTGAGCTTGCTGTGGCTCTGGCTCTCCCACGGCTCCCTCCCGCCTGTCTGTGCCTCTCTCTCTCTCTTGACAGCTGTGCGGCCAAGATCCGCGTCACGTTAGCATCCCGCTAGGCGAGGCCTACTGCACTACCACAGCATTATACGTACAGTACAGACGAAAGACAGACTCGCACGAGTGAATCTTAAATCCAGGGCTAATGACATGGTCCCCGGGACATGGAACTTCCTTGTAGGTTTCACAACCGGTAAAAGCCACCCAATTTGCGTGTAGAACCACCGTCACCACAGGTTTGAATGCTCGTCGTAGGGGCGTAGCATTCCGGTTGCATCTTAGCGGGAAATATACCATTTCAGGTACAGCATCGCGGTGGCTGCGCGAAGCCCCTTCTTTTCCCCTACCTTCCTTCACGCTTCATCGTACCGGATGCTACCCTGGTGTGTGCTAGCAACCCCACCCAGCCTGCACCGGACGATCCCTCCACGGGGCCAATGGCAACGCCTAGGCCACTTGCATCATTTTTTCCCTAGGCGTTGGGTGCTGAGGAAACCCGTCCACGCCGTCTTTGTTAGTAGAGAAGAAATCGCCAAACTGCCATAACGGCCGCGGCCACGGTCGAGGAGGGCCCGGGCCAGGACAAGGACATGGCTTGTTGGGCACCGGTCTGTCAGGATGAAATTCATCGTAGTCTTGCGGGCTAAATCCCCGTCCAAAGGAACTCTCCAGGTCTCAACTCTGTTTCGCAGATCTGGCACTTGGGATGAGCCTACCTTTGCAGGGGGCCGGCGGACATGCATACCTAGACAGGGAGGGGGTTTAGAAAAGGATTGTCGAAGAGGCGACTGCCCCTGAGAGTGACCTCGGTACCTCGACGTGCAGGTCTGGATTTTTCTTCTTCTCTGGGTGGTGCGTTCCTCGACGTGGCCTAGCAGCACAAGGGGACGGGCATGTGCTGCTGCGCCAGCATGAAGTTGAAATATATCACCAGACCCATCTGGACGCACCGTCTCTGCCGGTGCTGTTCTTTTCTCTTGACCAATATCGGACCACTATCGGCCGAACAACTCATATCGACCTTGAGCGGCAAAGCCTCGCAGGGCTGTCTGACTCTTGCCAGCCAGACCACCCACACCTGCACTTTTATGTGACCTGATATATCTGGGGCAACTTCAACGCTCGGCCAACGGGGACTGACGGTTCAAAGCAACAACGAGTCAGTCAGACAGATCTTGGGTGTTTGTGTGTGTGAGAGAAGGACAAGAGAAAACATATTCGGGTACTACACAGTAACAGCAAATCATAATGTCGAATATTGGAGGGTCAGGACCCACAGACGTCAACCACGCCCTCGATGGGCAGTCGCAGGTCCCCTTCATCGTCTCCATACTGAGCCTGGCGACGGTCATCTCCACAGCAGTCGTCGTCCTGCGCATCTTCACCCGCGCTCGCATCCTACGAACATTTGGGGCAGACGATGCGGTGATGGGCATAGCGCAGCTCTTGACAATTGGTGCCGCTGTAGCGATTGGCCTTGGTATGTCAACTTTCTCAGACTATTTCGAGCCAGACAAGCGTGTCAATGACTCGTCTACACTGTTTTTCAAAGCCGTTACCTTTATCGTCAACATGTCTCTGATGTCAACCTTCGTCCAGAAACAAAGTGGGGCCTGGGTCGCCACAGCTGGACCATGCTTCCAGAAAACTACACGCCGTACATGAAAGCATTCTACTCGTCCATCGTCGTGTACAACGTCGCAACATGCGTCGTCAAGATATCGATCCTGCTGCAGTACCGCCGCATCTTTACCGGCGAGATCATGCAGAAGCTGACCATGGCGGCCCTCATCTTCCAGGGCACCTGGGCCATCACCCTTTCAATCCTGCTGCCTCTGGTCTGCAACCCGGTATCGAATTTCTGGGACCCCACCGTCAAGGGCACATGTCTTAACCAGCTGGCCATCTGGTATGTCATGGCGTCTATCAACCTGGTCTCGGACTTTGTCATCTTCAGCATGCCGCTGCCCGTCATCAAGAACCTGCAGCTGCCGAAGAAGCAGAAGATCATGTTGATGGGGGTGTTCTGCCTTGGTTTCTTGTAAGTGAACCCATCGGTAGCCTGATCCTATTGACCAATGCTAACATGATCGCAGCACATGTATTATTTCTATCTATCGCATGCAAACACTCAAGAACGCTGGAGAATCGACAGATCCAACCTGGGACAACACCGACGCCGCCGTGTGGTCATTCATCGAACTCTCTATCGGCGTGCTTGCCGCCTGCCTGCCGACGCTTCGCCCACTATTCGCTCTGATCCTACCGCGTCTGTTCAAGTCGACTGTCACAGGAAGGACAGGACAGTACAACGGCCTCTCTGGGAAGAGCAGTGGAAACATGTACAACAGGTCCAGGACTGGCAACACAGCGCCCAAGGGCTCCAATGGGCCCTACCTGTACCCATCGGACATCGAAAGCGACACAGACGCACTCAGGGGAAACGGGAGCAGAGGGTCGGGCGGTGCCCTCGAACTCCCAATCATGTACAATGTGACAGTGACTGGGGGGAAGAAGGGGAGTCGGGAGTCCGAACTGCGGGCTGGACAACGGAGTGATTCGTTGTCAGGGATCCAAACGACCACCGTTGTCACGCAGAGGGTGGATTCTCTCTAACTTTTTCTTCCTTTTTATTGTTTTTTTTTTTAACAGATACCACTGCAATCCAATGCATTTGTTGTGAAAACCCGTGCATGTGCTCGGTGCACATTGGTTGAGATGCGGGTGGCATGTGAATCCGACTCTAAACCGACAAATCATTTTTGCCAGAGACGAATCTATCCGGGCCAGGTTAACCCGACGTGCATGATTAAGGGGCTCCCTTATTGCTTATCTGATCGAACGTGGAGTATATAAGCTGCTTTTGCACCTTGGCCGACGTGACATGGCGGGTGATCGATTGGTGGATAGGTGTCGGTCCGGACCACTGCCGCAGTATCAATCACGTTCCATGGCAACACCTGCTTAAGCCCTGACAGCTTTGAGCACCATCTCGATGAAATGTCTTGGATGTCGTTGCATTAGCCGAGATTCTGGCCCTTGTCGGTCCTCACTGAGTACGACAACTCCACGATCTCGGTCGGGAGTCTGTGTTCACCATCAAGGTTTGCCAAGAGGTGCGTGCGCACGGGAATTAAAGACGTTACCTTGAAGTGGAGCACATGAACAGGATTTCAAAGTTGAAGGGCCACGTGGAAACCTGACACAACCGCCGGCGACCTTGAACTATGCTGCGAGATATGCCAGCCCGTGGTCAAAAGACTTTACACACAGCCCATGAGGCTGAGCCCAGGAAAGCTTGCTCCCCTGAGAACTTCAGCATATGGGAAAGACTTGGCATCAAAACGGAATTTGTGCCGTCCGGTGACCATGGCAAAAAAGAAAACAAAGAAAAGAAAAGAAAAGAAAAGAAAAGAAAAGAAAAGAAAAGAGAAGAAACAAAATCCCTGAGGATCCCACACATGCACTCAGCAAGCATTGGCATGTTTTGGATCCACACATGCATCAAACCTTAATGTCGTTCCTCCCATCAATTTCCCGTGGCCGGTGCCGACCTTTAGCTTTTACTGACGTGCATTGGAGGCACTACTATTGTCTGGTATAAAACACCGGCAGACCAGAACTAGAGGCCGACGAGACGCGATCTGGCGACAACCGCTGCTACATATACTAACCTACTATATTATGTAGGTAGAATGGATAGGCCATGCATGGCCTGTTGCAACTATTGACGGACATCAATGGCTCTCTCTGGCCTTTTCTCCAAAATGCTGCAACCGTAACTTCACCACCCTCCTCGGATCTAGACGCTTCCTCGATGCGACACAATAGCTCCAACTCGGCAGATGGCAGAATGTATCGTGCCTGCATGCCAAGAGAATATTCGCTTCTTGATCCAATTCATTATTAGCGAAGGTCAATTACGCCTGCCTCTCTTGTCATCCTCCTCGAGGCAGCGGTAGGTTCGATTGGTGTGATTGGGATGGGCATTCGGCTAAAGTAAGCTTTGCTAGGTATGCACAGCGAACATGATCAGCGAGTGCAAGTACCAAATCTGCCAATCGATCCAACCCTTGTAGACTATACAACGGCATGTTTTCGGTTGTTGGAAATAAGGTTTGAGCTAGCGTCTAGAGAACTGCATATACACGTGCACGTCTTGATCCAAACTTTGACAGTGTGTTTCTGTGGATGCGACTCAAGTCATTGCGGGATCCGAGTTCACCGAAACTCATGAGGACCTCGGGAGGAACATAACTCCTGCGTGATATCAGTGCGTAAATCAAGCTCAAGTTGCTTAGACTCTGCAATTCTGTTAGCATTGTATTCAATCAATTTTCCCGGTTTGTCGGGCGCACACGCACGTCCATCAAAGCAAAAGTCTAGTAGAGGCGAGTCAGCCCCGTAAGGCTGTTTTTGCTCTACAGCTAGATTTGTCGTGCGTCTATTGCGACTTTGCGCACCAGCCAACGGCGATCAATGACAGGATTGGCACTGGAAGGCTGTGGCGTGGCAATGTGGTATTCCATACTCGGGTTATTTTCCTCTGGTCTTTGCGATCTGGTCATCATGCCCGCGCCGCAACATCATCGTAATGCAACAGGATTCTCAGACGAATGGACTGGAAAGCTGTTGGCATGCCAAAGGGTCAGTGCAGACTGAAGAGCAACCTAGGTACGACTGCCGTGTCACAAATATCATGAGATGATAACGTGGTATTCACGATTACCACCGTTGGAAACATGGCATAATGCGAGAATCCAGTTGACGCGTTCTTCTTTCGGACGAAAGACAAAATTGTGGGGATAAGTCTGAGCTTGAAATAACGGTGGCCTCCGTTTGAGGGAGACTTTTTTCTGCATGTTTCAGAAGGCGCGGTAAGTGAACTGACAGGAATATTTTCATCATGCCGCTATGTTGCCGTGCTTCAAGGCCGCATTCAGCTACTTGGGATTGTGAGCTTACGATGCTGCTCATGTGTCGATAAAAGAGTTAACATTTGTGTCGCCTGAACATTTGCCTACATAGAAACTTAATCAAGACAATTGTGAGACTTTCCAATTTACCACTGAGTATGTCATCCTTTGATGTTCGAAAGCCAATGCATTCAAAAGTAGAATAATCATGTCATGCCTCACTTGATAACCCGGCGGCCCAGATGATTCCATTGTGCAGTTGTCCCATGAACTGTAGGTCTTGATATGCCTCGTCAAAGTGGCCCAATGCAGTGTAGAATGCCCTTCCACCGTCAAATTCATGACACCAGGCGATAGGATGGTCTGCCCCCATGTTTCCACCCGTGTAACTCTTCTCTTTCACTGTCAAGAGAACATGCACTCCGTCTTGTGTCCTCGGGTTTGCCGCGAAGTTGTACCATTCGTCGTGCCAGTCAAATTCCAGCGTGGGCCCGCTGAGTGGTAGTTTCGTGGCTGAACCCCGTACAGCCGCACCGTGCGACAGGATAGGGTGACCTGGGTCTTCCACGACAACTGTTCCATTCTGCGGCTCGGGATGGTGAGTGAAAACACCACCGATCAAGTGCCCATACCACTCGCTCGAAGGGAGCCCGGTTGATGCACAATGGACCCCTACAACCCCACCGCCAGATCGCACAAAGTGCTTCAACGCGTCCAACTGAATTTCATTGTCAAAGAATTCCCCTGACGCCTGTAGGAACACAATGACACGGTATTGAGCCAGCGTAGCTGTATTGAACACGATGGCGTCCTCAGTTGCGTCTACATTGAACGGCACAGGCGAATCATGAGATGACAGGGCGAGTTCATTCAGTGCTGCGATGCCGGCTGGGATAGAGTCATGACGATACCCATCTGTGCGGCTGAAGACGAGGACTGAGAATTTGGACGTTGCAGTGCGGGACAGTATCGGGAGGTCTGGATCATTCATGATTGGCTGCTGATCCCTGGCGTACTTGTTCTTGGGGATCGTGGTTGTGAACGAACAAGATGTCTGTCTATCTGCGTAACAGTTGTTCAAGTAGACTACAATAGATATTCAAATTCGAGGAGGGTATTCAAGATATCTTGATCTCATTAGGAAAGCCCTCCTGCAAGTCCAACGACGTCATAAAACCTGAAGACCCTGGATTTGCTTCAAAGGCCAGTCATCACTAGACCACCCACTAATGATGTCTTTTTCGCGCTTAAGCCGCATTCATCAACAAACACTAGTGGGCCTGTTGGAGCTAAGCTGGGCAAATAAATCTACTCACGATTTGCCGAGGACACAAGCTTACGCCAGCCCGACTAGGTGGTTGGCATTTGAAAGAGCACTCTAGAGCCGCATGTAGAGATCTACCAGCCACGAAATTCCGCCAATCACTCTAGGTCACCCATCAATTATTGTGCAAATATTCTGTTTCTTGAATTTCTGTTCGCGAGAGAATGCCCTCCGCAGAAATTTTGAACCCGCTTGGAATTCTCATGACCAATAATAAGACCAGATGTCTACCCCGCCGAAATCGTCCTTATATGCGCCACCCTTCTCATCGCCTCCTGCACCGGCACAAACAAGCAGTGGCAGGAAATGCTCGGCACCATGCCTCGGATGAATATCGTACGCCCTCGGGAACTTCCTCCATTCCACCAGCTTCTTCTCCCTCTCCCTCAAGTCCCTCTCCAGCACAGAATCCGTCAGTGCCTTGTTGAACACGCTCGTCACGGCCTTGACCTCTCGCACGGCTGATGTGTCCCCGGCCATCAGCGGTCTCATGAGCGCGAAGTTGTGCAGAGAGGCAAAGCCGGACCCCACGATGGCCACGTTGGAGTCGCGCAGCGTGGACAGCGCCCGGCCCATGCGGATGTGTTCCTCCGGGTCTTCGCTCCGCAGCACCGACAGCTGCACGATGGGGATGTCCGCCGCCGGGTTGATGAGCATGAACGGGATGAAGACGCCGTGGTCCCAGCCGCGCTTCTCGTTCAGGACGGGCTTCAGGCCGGCATCCTCGAGGGCCTTCTTGACCTCCCCCGCGACCTCGGGCGACCCCGGGGCGGGGTACTTGTATTGGTAGGTCTCTCTTGGGAACCCGCCGTAGTCGTAGTAGAGAGGGTGTGTGCGGCCGGACGATATGGTCGGTTGCGCCTCAGACCAGTGAGCTGTCACAACGACGATGGCCCTTGGTGCCTCTGGTGTTCTCAGCTTGAGGATCTCTGGGACCCGTGTCTTGAGTGACTTGACGATGTTGGCATGGCCTGGATCTCCGAGAACCGGCATTGGGCCTGTCAAATGAGTTAGTCGACCTGGAGCTGCGTGTGTGTCTCCTGAGGTGCTTGTGGCATGACATTTGAACCTACCTCCTCCGTGAGAGACACTGACTACAGCTCCGCGCGTCATTTTCTGTGTCGTTTGAGTCACGAAACTTGATTTAGCAAATTTCGTGATGAACATTGATCGTCTTCGGTTTGTCGATTGGCTCAGCAGAAAGTCAACAGAAGGTCATGCAGCGACTTGTGCTTTAATATTCAGGTACGATCAATCGTGAGGCAGTCGACGAATGAGCGCTGGATTTGAAATCGATGCGTCGTTAGACGCCTGATTGGTGAGCGTTTGTCATCACGAGTTTTAAGCTCTGCCCACCGTTCCGCGGTAATGTTCACACTGTACGATACCGATCAATGTATGAGCAAAGAGACAGTGCTCACAGTCAGTGCCTGACTCACTCTACGTAAATATGGGGTGACAATAATGTCTTGCCCAATGTAGCCATTGATTATTCTAGGAATAAAGAGGCGTACCCCAGTTTAAAGAGAAGGAAGTCTTAATTTATAATTGCATATCCGAGCCACCCGTGGACCAATACCCTAATGTGATCACCGTGCCATTTGCCAGCTTGTTCACCTAGGAAAAGCCCTATCTTTAGAAGTAGGTTAGACTCAAGCACTTTGGTAATGCAGAAACACGGCCTGATGACATCAAGGAGAAGCGATAAGAAAAGCCCACTGTGCGAGCTCCGAGCGAAAGAGTCTCTATAGGATCCAAATAGTCATAGTGAATTAAAATTATTTCCTGGAAGAAATAGCCCATTATGAAGATGGTGAAAAGCAGAACCCGTAAGGCAAACCCCTCTGCGAGCTCTATGTTAAGGATGTCATACATGATCCAAGTACTCATGGCGAACAGAAGCATTCTGCGGAAGAATTGGGCCATTATGAAGATGGAGAATTCAATCCAGCCAAGGTTTCGATTTTCAAATGAGAGGTTTTGTGTGTCTTTGTTGGAGATGCTTGTGTAATGATTCGGGTATCGATGCAGTTTCGGCCGGTGTTTATTCAAATGTTGAAGGTTCGGTATGATTTGCTTAGACCACCAGGAACGCCGCAGTAAATGTGTTAGTGATCCCGACATTTAGTACTTGCTGACCGGCATAAGTCAGAACCATACGCACACACAAGAGCATTTGCGAAGAGCTGCAAAACGCACATTTAAGCCGGTCAGTTCCAAAGACCCATATACGTGTGTCGACCATGGTTTCGAGATGGGGCCCATATGCCGATCCGTGATTGTCATTCTCGACAGACAGCTAGCATTGAAACGAGGCGACGAAGCGAAACTATGCGATGTCCTGTTCGAGCGATGCAGCGTTCTGCTCGTCCGTACCGGGGATGAAGACCACCTAAGTGGGCCTATAGACTTGTCGACGCTGACCGCTGCCGGGCTGACCCTACCGCTTGGTCGGAGCGATTCAGCCCTGATCGATCCAGCGGGTAAGCAGCGGGCCGTTCGGATACGGCTCGACACGGCTGTGCGCTTTGCCATGGACCATGAGAGGCGCGAGATCGACGCCTCTGCGCGTCTCACAGCCCGGAAGAATATTCTCGACGCGGACACGTTGTGGGATGCGGGGAGCTATCTCTCTTTCATCAACTTCCAGCCCAACGGTCAACCCCTTTTCCTATCACTTTCTTCCAATAGACCTGTCAGTCCCCTGAGACACTTGGTTGCCTAAGGTATGCTCTCCTCCGACGTTCACTTCGCCGGTCAAAGTCGACGCAGGTCGCCAGTCTATTTTGCAAAAGCACTAAAGTCCACCTAGGAAAACCAGGTAATTCCAGATAGTATGTGTCCTACATGTTCGGTAAGATACAACACCAGCTCAACCGAGCCCGATTCCACCGAACATCGGTATGCGATTACGCGAATAAAAGTGCATGCTTTCCTCCAACTACATCTTTGCCGGAGTGCGTTTAGATGTACCACCTTCCCAATATGCATCAGTCCTCCTTTGCGGGGATCATTAAACGCGCACGACTCGCGAGGTTGCCGATCCTACACCAACAACGACTACTACCCATCCCAACTACCGCAGAGACTACAGTAGAGGGGGTGAATACTACAGAGGATGGGACACCCCCAGAAATGGAGGAAGAAATTGCTCGCCCGACCTTACTGCTCCCTGTTGCTATTATGGAATAAAATTGGATATAGTACATAGTTCTGGAATTGAGCTCGTCTCAATTGCCATATGCACACTTTGTATGAGTTCGTGGCCTATTCGGGACTGATCAAAAACTTCAAAGCCACCTTGATTCCACGATTAAAGACCAGTGTTATTTTGACTTTTCTGAGCCTATGTATACAGTCTAGTCCAGTCATTACGGTTAGCTACCTCTAGAGGAGACCGGCCGCAGCTTTCTATGTGACCTCATACTTGGTTAAGGACCCAGCATTGTCTAGAAGCTCTCAATTCTTCTGTCATGCTATGCCTCAGAATCTTCTTGATCTCAAGGTCAGGCAGTAAAACAGCAAACCTCTTGTGACATCTTTCCTCACGGCTTCAAGGATAATGAGCCATGGCCTCCGATATACCTGTATCCCAGCCGCGAGATGGACTCTGGAGCTTGAATAGTCACGACTTTGTCCAGCCCGGGAACGATATCGAAGCCGTTGTCGCTCAGCTTCATGCCCTCCATCTCGTCAAAGACAAAGCCCTTGATTGGGTTCTGCGCCGACACAGTCACGTTCACGCCGTCAAAGGACACTGATACCTGACGACCAGACAGATCAAGGTACTTTATGGGCTGCGGCCAGGCCACATCGTCCGCCAGAACCTCACCATTCAATCGTAGTATAGCGATGACCACGTATGGATCACACTCACTGATGTCGGATGGCGCCTTTGCTGGTGGGAGTTTGTAGGTGCCACAGTCAGTGGTATTGTTGCCTTGGACCAGACGACTCCGGGGCGCATTCTCCGTCGGGCTCCCGCCGAGGTCATTGCCTGTGCGCACGGAGACGAAGCGGATATCTACTTCTACAGCAATATCTTCGGCCTTGCAGCTGGAGATCCAGACGGTAATTTCGCCACCATTACGTGAGTCGACAGTAGGGTCCACATGCCCGACGTCCAGGGTTGGATTGATGGTGGTATGCGTCCAGTCGTTGTAGGATCTGGAAATCGAAATGTCCAAGGGTCGTAAGGCGCGTGATATAGCATAGTAGGCCGGCTTTTTCACCAGATAGTAGTCGACGACTGCCCAGGAAATGCCAGGCCAGCAGTCGTTGAGCTGCCACACAAGCACGCCACCGCACTCCTTCGCGTCGTTCCACCTCCGGCGCCATGACTTGTATGCTGAGCGCATCGCCTCGGCCTGCATGACTTGGGTGAGGTGCGTGAATGAAGCCAAATTGTTCTCCAGCGGAAGCCTGAAGTTCTCGTGGACGTACTGTGCCATCCGCCAGGAATTTCCAATGGCCTTGTTGTGGAATTCCATCATCATTGAACTTGGAACAAGTTCCTCCGGCCGGGATATCATGCGCTGCAGTGTTTCCATGTGAGGGTAGCCCTGCATGCCGAATTCAGACACAAATCGGCCGCCTATTTTGTCGATATCTTGAATCTTGACCATGGTGCCGTGCCAGAGGTTCCATTCATGAGCATCGCCGACCGTTCTGTCCTTGACAGATTCCCCGTTGCCACTCCAAGGACTGCTCGGCAAGTAGATTACACCAGGATGCTCCTCCTTGACGGCCTTCGGAAGCAGACTCTCGTAAATGTATCGAGCTGGAAACGACGACTTGAGCCAGGACTCGGGGTCTTTATCGTCTGGGTTATAATCAAGCTTGTAGCGTTCCTGTACTGTCTCGTAGTCCTCGTTGTTTCCGGCCCAAATTACGAGGGACGGATGATGTCTCAATCGACGAATATTTTGTCTTGCTTCTGCGTCCACACTGTTGAGAAAAGAAGTGTAGGTGGGATAGTTGCCGCAGGCGAATTGAAAGTCGTGCCAAACCAGGAGTCCAAGTTCGTCACAAGCATCGAAGAAGGAATCATGCTCGTAGATTCCTCCTCCCCAGACCCTGACCATGGTCTGATTGCCTTCGACCATGAGTTGGACCCAATTCCGGTATCTCTGTGGTGATATTCGTGATAGAAAGTTGTCCGCTGGGATCCAACAGGAGCCGCCCGCAAACACGTTGACATTGTTCACACGGAAATAGAAAGAAGTGCCCTCAGCTGTTCCGCAGGGTTCTTGTATAAGCTCGCAGCGACGAAACCCGATGTGCCTGTGTTTTCCTTGGTTAGCTGTGTATTTCTTTCGAGGATGCATATCCAAACCTAGGCACCCCTCTTCTAGGGACCACCACAGACTTTGGTTACTCACTTCGTCTGCGCATCTACCAGTTCTCCAGTAAAGAACAGCTCCACTTTGAGATTGTATTGCTCAGGCTTCCCATACATGTAAGGATACCAAAGCTGAGGATTGTCTAGTTCGAATGAGACATGGCCTCTGTATGAATTTTTGCTCTCGCTCCACTGTTCGGGAGAGATCTTCGTAACACCCTCGAATACCGCATTCTCATCGTCTGGCCTGTGCAGCGTTATTCGAACTTCCAGGTCCTTGGACATTTCCTGAGATGCGGTCACCACGTTGAACTGGACCTTTCCAGATACCTTCTCCAGATCCTCGCTGAGGTCGTACGGGATGAAGATGTTGTCAACTCTTGCGACGTAGTGATCCAGATATACAGGTCGCCAGATGCCGGCAGTCGTCAGTATCGGGCCCCAATCCCAGCCCCAGTGGTACTGTGCCTTGCGTACCGGGAGACGGCCAGCCTCCGTCTGGCGGACAAGGAAGTTGTGCTCCTGATGCTCTGTGACGAGCTTGCGGCCACGAGCTGAGGCTGATTCGAAGACAATTTCCAGCTCAACATCTCCCTGGTCTTTCTCGGCACGTCGAAGTATGTCCGTGACATCCACACGATGGCTCGTGAACATATTATCGCAGACGAGGATCTGACAACGGTTCAGATAGACCGTAGCGAACGTATCCAAGCCTTCAAAGACCAGATCAACTCGCTCTTGGTCCTTTGCATGATCGCCCCTGGGCTGAAACCCGTCTGTTGAGAGGGCTCTTCGGTAGTGCCAGTTACGCTCGGCGACCCAGCGGACTGCCAGCTCGTTGAGGTCGACAAACGGATCGGGGATTTGGCCATTGTGAAGGAGGTCAGTGTGGATGGACCCAGGCACCTCGGATGCGGGATGCCAAGTGTCTTTCCCTTCCTCCTTGTACTGCCAGCCCTGGCTCAGCGGGATTATTTCTCGCATTCTGATGACAGGCTGGCCGTTGCAGCCGGAGACAACGAGGAAGCTGCAGCCTGTCTAGACAGTACACACATCTCCCACGGAAACGGAGGCATGTGAGACTGTCAACTCAGGGCCAAGTGGGATCAAGTGAGGGGCGAATTCTGTGTATGCAAGTGATGGTTGAGGGTGCCTCCCGGTGATACTTTGCGATGCCCTCAAAAGACGGAGACTCGATCACAAAGGACACGTTTAGAAGACAGCCATTGGTTGGATGACCGGACACACCTGCCTCTGGACATCTAGAGGAGAGCTGGGAAGTCGGCTGTTGCTTGTCCGAGCTTTGAGTACCTAACCAACAGCTGGGTAGTAGAGTAGTGCGACCTGGACAAACAATCTGCAGCGAGGCAACGCGGGGTCTTCCCGAGCAGACGGGAAGACATCCCCAATTACCAGGGAGCTCCAGCCCCTCATTCTACAGACATCCACTCCATTTATGACCATGTTAAAGGACGAAGTTTCTTGATAAGTGCTTGAGTAGTTTGAGAATTAAGCTACAATTACCGATGCAGCTTGAAATTAAGTCAAATATAAAAGCTGGTAACATACTGCTCCGAGCCATTATGCATAACCACCACCATTAGCATAACAGAGTAGGCCCGGAAATTACCTATAGCGTAGGTAATACCCAGAACTTACCCGGTAAACCCGGTAGGTAATTATAGGGATTAATTACCTATAAATCCTAGGTAAATAACCGGATTCTTAGATTTTATACCTATATATAACTTATATACTTACCGGCCTATTTATTATTATTTATATTATATTTAATTTTTAAATTATATATACTAATTTTAAAAATAAAAAGTTATTAATTAAATATACCCTATTAAAAGCTTTATTTTTTATATTTAATTAAAATATTAATTAAAATATAGCTTAAAGGTAAAGGCTTATACTATATATTTAATTATTATTTTTTATATTAAACTTCTCTTTAATAATTCTTAAATTATTAATAGCTTTATTCCGTATATATTACTTTTTTATTTATATATTAAAATTAAAAAAAAGCCTTTTTAATAAATAATTTAATACCTATTATAATAGGATTATATTATAAATATATCTTATTTAATTATTTATTTTTTAATACTTTTTATTAATTAGATTTAATAAATAATTTTTTATAATCTAATAAATAAATCTCGGTAATAAAATAAGATTACTTATTATTATAAATATAATTAATATTAATAATAAGCCTTAAAAATAAAAATATAATAAATAAATTAATAAAATAAATTATTAAATAAGCTTTTAATATTTAAATCTAAATTAATATAGCTTTAAGGCTTTTTAGGTAAATAGTATTTAATAATATTAATATATAAATCTAATAGCTTATTTACTATCTAAATAGGCTTATATATAGTAAAATTTAAATAATTAAGCTTATTAAAATTAAAATTTAAATAAAAAAGCTTATTATTATTACCTATTAACTTAGCTAGCTTACTATTATTATATATTAGCTTAATAAGGTTATTATTATTACTTATTAATTATTTAGCAGCCTTATAAGCCTTATATATATTTTTAATATTTTTTAAGCGTTATTATTTATAATAAAATTTTTTTTATTTATTAGAAAATATTTTTTTCGGAACTATTAAGCCTTTAAATATAAAATTTTAATTTAACGGTTTATAGCCTTATATAATATCTATAATTTTATTAATAAATATTAAATCCTACTTTATAAAGATAATATATTTATTATAAATAATATAATAATTATTAGCTTTTATATATTAATTAGTAATTAAAATAGGAATTAAAATAAATATACCTTATATATATATAATTAAATACTTTTCCGCAGCTTTTTAAAAGGTAGTATAAATAAATACTTAAATTTTAAAATATAAAAAAGATATCCCGATATCTTATAAGATCTCCTTAATTAAGCGCCGGAATAAGGCCTTTAATATTAATAATTCGGTATTTATTTAATATTATTTAATCTTTTAAAAAATAATAGCTAAAAAAAAATAAGAATAATAAAATAATAAAAATATATTAAAAAACTTACTTTTAGGCTTCCACCTTTATTTTTTAATCCTTATACTACCGTTAATATTTATAAGCTTTTTAAAAACGCTATATTTATTATTAAGGTATTTACTATTATATTATTTACTATCTATTTTAGCTATAGCTTTTCTTTCTTTATTAAATCTTATAAAAGCTATTTTAATTATAGCTATTAATTAATTAAAAGGTAATTAAAATAAAAATTAAAATAAAAATTAAAATAAAAAATATACTTTATAGTTTTATAATAACTTAAAAAATCGGAATATAAAGCTAAGCTAAACTATATAAAAAAATTAAAAGCTTAATTTAATATATTAATAAAGTAAAAAAACCGAAAATAAATATAAAATATAAATTATATATACTTAAAAGGCCTTAAAAGTTATTATTCTAATAAGTTTAAAGGGGGTTAAGGTTTAATAGTTATTAATATAATAATAGCTAATTATTTAATAATATATTAGCTATATTAAATATTAACGGTAAATAGGTTAAATATATAAACTATTATAAGGCCTATATATAATAGCTTAAAAACGTTTATAGGTAGCTATTAGCTATAATATAATATGCTAATTACCTTAAACCTATATCTACTTTTATTTACCTATAACTTATATATATTAATTTTCCTATTAATAAATACTAATTTTAAATTATAAAAGTATTTTTAATTATAATTAATTAATTTTTTAGCTAGCTTAATATATTAAGTAAATATAAATAAAAAAATAAATATTTAATAAATCCTTATATTATTAAAGCTAATAAATATATTAAAGCTATAATATTATAAAAAAAAAAATATATATAAAGCTAAAGATAAAATTATTAAAGCTATTAATAAAGCTTTCTAAAAGCTATAAGCTACCCTAAAATAAGTAGCTATATCCGCTGCTATTAAAAAGCTGCTTAAAAAAAAGATAAAAAATAAAGTTTATAATAAGTAATAAATTTAATAAATAAAAAGCTATTCTAATTACTATCTTAATTAAAAATAGCCTTAAAAAAGAAATATACCTAAATTAGATTACTTAAAACTATAGTATTATTATAGCAGAATAAAATAATAATTATAAATTTATTTTAAATATTAAAAAGAATATTAGGTAATAAAAGAAGTAAAATATTATCTAATATTATTTAAAAAATATTTCCTACTTATATAACTTAATTAAGGGTATAATTAGTCTTTATAAAGCTAAATCTATTATAAAATTCTAGAAAATAACTATTATCTATATAATAGTAAGCTATTTTTCTAAAGTAAATAATTAAAATATCTTTCTTATTATTATTTAAAATATCTTATAAATATTATAAAAGCTTTATTTAAGCTAAAAATACCTTAATAACCTTATTTACCTTAAAGCAAATAATAACTTATAAGAGTAAATATAATTAGTTTAAATAAATTTATCCCGGCTATATTAACTATAATTTAAAGTTAATATTTTATTAAAATTAAGCTATTAATAAAGCTAAAAGTAATATTATAAATAATCTTTTTAATATAATCCGAAAATATTAAAGGGCTAATTTTATAAACCTATATTTAAAGCTATATTTTTATTAATATTAGGGTTATAAAATAATTACCTATTTTAAGGCTTATAAGCTTTTTTTAAATCTTTATCCTAATATAGCTTTATAATCCTTTAAAAAGGTTTTTTTTAATAAAGCAGCCCGAAAAAATAAGGTTAAATTTAAATATAGCTTTTAAAATCTTTTAAATATCTAATAAATTTAAAACTATAATAGCTATAAATAAAAATAATTTTAAAAGGTTAAGGGTATTTTATATATTAGTATTAATTTATAGCCTTACCCTATATATTTTCTAACTATATAGGAACTCTTTATTCTCCCTAAGGCTATTCTTTAGTATAAACTTATCCGGACTTATAACCGTTTACCGAAAAAATATATAAAAATAAAAAAAAGAAAAAAGAAAAAAAAAGCTTAATAGTTAAAAAAGCTATATAAAAAAATAATAAACTTATATATATAAGGTTATAATCTTATCCTAATTATTATTTTAATTTAAATATATTTAAATATAGTTACTTTTTTACTTAATTACTTTAATTTAATAATAATAAGCTAATTAAAAATAAATAAGTTTTTTAAATATAATTATATAGCCTTTTATTAACTTTTAATAAGGCTTTTATATTTCTTTTTTACTATTTATTTATTAAAGGTATATATAAAAAGGTTATACTATACCTTATTTATACTTATTACTATATATATATATAAATTAAATTTATATAGAATTTTAATAAGCTATAATATATCGATTAAATTAAATATTAAGCCTTTATAACTATATAGCCTATTATTTTAGTATTTATTTCTCTTTTAAGTATTAATAATTATAAGCTTAGGCTTATAATAATATTTATAAAAAAAAGGTTATTTAAATACCTACCGTAAATATATATTTATAATAATAAAAGTAATAATCTATATTTAAATAGGGAAAATATTGCCTTATATAATAATAATAGTAAAACTAATCTTTATTTATAATATTAGATAGTATTTAAGCTTAAACCGGATATATTTAATTAGCTAATTTTAATAATATCTTTTATAATAGGAATATAATAATAGCCTAGATAATTTTACCTAAATTAAGCTATATTAATACGCTAATTTTTAATTTCTATTTTATAAAACCTTTTACCTATTAAGCTTTTAGCTTAATAGCTTTATTAACTAAAAATCTTTAAAAAAAACCGCAACCCTTTTTATATATAGGGTATAATAAAGCCCTATTATAATCTAATTAGCTATATTTATAATAATTTATTTAACTTATATATTTACTATTAAATAAAATAATTAAATACTTCTTTACCTTCTTTTATAGCTTAATAATTACTTTTTATTACTATTTTAAATTATTAGATATATTTTAGGTAACCTTATATATAATTTAGCTAAATAAGGTAAATAGGATAATAAATTTAATATTTTATTAAAGTTTTTATATCTTTTTAAAAGTAGCGTTTATATATTTATTAATATATATCTTAATTACTATCCTAATTAAAGTTATATCTATATTTAAGCCTTACTTAAGGCTTTACTTATCGCTTAACCTTTTATTTTATTATTATTATCCTTTTATAATTATTTCCTTAAATTAAGATTTTCTTTATTAGCTTTTACTTATTAGTTATAATTCCTTTTAAAGCTTTTTATACCTTTCTAGCCTTTTTACTTTGCTATATAATAGTAAAAGGTATAGCTTACTATCTAATTAATATTTTTAAAATCTTATTAATATCCTTAGTAAATAGCTATATAAATAAATTAATTAGATTATCTTATAATTTATTAAACTCTTTATCTTTATCTATTATTTAATTAAATAAGCTTTTAATATTTAATAAATATAATATAATAAATAAAAGAGTATTATATTAATAAAATAAAAAAAAGAATTAATTAAGGGGAAGGTTAATAAATAATAAAAAAAGAAAATTTATATATTTATTTACCTATATAAGGTTTTTAAGTTTTAATTTATATATTAGATTCTTATTGCTTATTAGATAATATAGCATATAATATTAATATAGCTTTATTTATCCTAATTTACTTTTTAATTTTTCTATTTCCTTATTTTAATCTTAATTTATATTTTTTATATTTTTCTTATTATTAAAAATATTAAGCTAATTCTTTTTATTTTTAAATTTATTTTTAAAAGCTAATAATAATAATTAAAACTTACTTATATTAGGCAGGTCTTTATTAAATATAAATAATTTCTATTTTTTATCCGATAATCTATTATTAAATATTTAAATAATTAATAAACTAAAAAGTTAATCCTTTCCCTTATAATTATCTATTATCGGTATTAATAATAATATATATTATTTTAAAATAAAATATATTAAGGCTTTTCTATAATAATTTTATTTATAGCTATATTTAAACTATTAGTAATAATCTAATAAAGGGATAAAAAAAAAGTAGCTTAATATTTAAGCCTATTTTTTTAATAAAAACCGAAAAAGTTTTAATATTTAGCTAAATTTTAATTAAAATATCCGGATTATTAAGAAATATCCGGTAATAATATATAAGATTTATAATACTACTTTAATATACCCCTCTTTCCTAAATTAGAAAATATCTTTTATAAAAAAGTATTTTAAATTTATAAGATATACCTACTTAATAGCTAATATTATTTAAAACCTATCTTTCGATATTAAAAACTTAAAAGTTATTATTAAGCTAAATTTAAAGGAATTTTAAAAAAGTAAATATAATAAATTAATAAGCTTATATTTATAGCTATCTTATCCTAATTAATATCCTAATTAAATTATAGGTTAAGCTATACCCTATAATAACTTAAATACCTTAATAATAATAAAAGCATCTTATTAAAATGCTTATTACTATAGAAAAGGGTATAAACGCCGGCAAAAATTCTATATTTATATAATAATATACCCTTAACAATCTATTTATTAATAAAGAATTTAATTTAAAAACCTTATATAAGGTTTTAAGCTAGCTTACCGAAATAAATATATAGCAGGTTCTTTTATTAAAGAGATTAAATACTAAAATCTCTTAAGTTATTAATAATTAATCTTATAAAGCCCTTAAATAATTACTTTAAGGCATTATTATTACTTTTATCGATAAAAATTAAAATCTTTATTATATACTTATCGATATTAAGTTATATAATAAATCCTTATCTAAATAGATAATAATACAGCTTATAATAATAATATTTTAAAACTTAGGATTAGCATTATAAATATTTACTATTATAAGTAATAATATAAAGAATTTTTCTATATTTAGCATAATATAGATAATTAATATAAATTTACCTTCTAAAAGGTAAATTCCTATAATATATTAAATTCCTTATACTAGCTACTCTTTATAGCTTAATAAAGGCGTATTTTATAAAGAGATAAATATCTTAAAAGCTAAAATAAAAGCTAAAATTAAGTAATATAAGCTAGAAAACCTAAAAACCTTTATTTTAGAAATATTAGATAATAATAAAAGCGATTATAATTAGGTATTATTTTATATATATTACTATTCTAATCCCTATTCTAATTATATTATATACTAATATATTTAATTTAGATTTATTAGCTTACTATATATATTAATACTAATTCTAATAGATAAAGTTGCTTTAAATACCTATAAAAATATTATTAAAACTATAATAAAAATAATAACTAAATACTTTAGCTTACTTTTAATATTTATATAAAATAAAGCTTAATAATAGGTATTTCTATTTATATAAAAAAGCTATAATATATAATTACGGCTTTTATTAAAGAATATATCGGAAAAGAATAAAATAAAAATAACCTTAATTACCTAAATTATTATATTTTTACCGAAATAAATTAAAACTTTTTAAATAGCCTTATTAAATATATAGTTTTAATCTTTTTCCTTATTACTAAATTCGGAAATAAAATAAAATTCTTATTTAATATAATATTACTTAGCTTTAGCTTTATTTTTAAAAGGTTAAATAACTTCTATTAGCTTTATTTAATTAGGTTTTAAATAGGCGATTATATTATAAAGCAATATTTATTAGGTATTATTATAGCTTATAAAAAAGTATAAGTATATATTAAAAAGTTTATCGATTTAAAAAAGATTTTTACTTTTATAATCCTTCTCTTACTACCCTTTAAAGGGATATATAACCGTCGATAGAATATATTTAATTAGTTTAAAATCTAAGGCAATATTAAAAGGGTAAAAGATAAGTATAAGGCGTTATTTAGAAAGAAATACCTTAAATATTATCTATCTTTAAAGCATCTATTAAAATCCTTCTTTAGAAATCTTTATCGGAGTTTTACTAAAAAAGTCTTAAGCAGCCTAATAAAGCTATATAATACTATAATATTATATGCTTAAATTATAAACTAAAAGCTTTAAAAATTCTTTAATACTAATAAATATATAATAAATTAATAATAATAATAATTAATATTATAATAATAAAATTATAATATTAAACGGTATTAGAATTTTAGCGCTAAAATAAATAACTTTTTCTATATATAATAAATATAATTATAGATATCTTTAATACTTTTCTATCTATAGCTATACTTAAATATATATAAAGCTTTATAAATAATTTCTTTAATAATAATTAGTATTCTTTTATAATTAAAAATATTAAAGCTTCCCTTATATTTTATATTAATAGTAAAAAGGTTAAAAAGCTTTATTAAAAGTTAAAAGACTTTTAATATAATAGTTATTATATTAAAAGGCTTAAGAAAACCTAATAAGCTTTTCGGAATATATATACTCTTTAATTCTATAATCTTATAAATAAGGAATTAATTATCTTAGTAATTAATTTTTAAACTATATAAGCTTAAAAAGATAATTAAGTTAATATAGCTCGGGATAAATAGCTAAAAAAATAAAAGGAAAAAAATATTCCTATCCGGTATAATATATAGAATTAATATAAAATACGGAGGATAATAAATAAGGTAAAGCTAAATTATAATAAAAAGAAGGCCTATATATAAGGATAATCTTTTTAGGGAAGGGTTAGAAATATTAAAAATTATAAAATCCTTTATAATAAAGGTATTTAGAATTAGAATAATAATTAGGATATTTTATAATATCCTTTATTAATAGTTATAAAAAGCTTAATATATTAAAAAAGTTTTTATAATATATTACCTAAAGATTACCTATAGGTAACCGGATACCTATAGGTAATTACTTATATAAGTGGGTAATTAGAACCCGGGGTCTGTATATAGGTACCTATAGGTACCTATAGGTGGGTAATTCCTGGGCCTATAATAGAGCTTCTGGCAGGGACCTTTTAGTCTAATTAAGCACGCTAGAGCCCTTACAACCCTCCCGCCGCATTTTCTCTGGTTCGAATCACAAGCTAGCCGGCACGTATCACGCTCCTTGCATGGCACCATCACCAAAGAGGAGATGGTTGTGCCCAGGTGCGGCCCAGCCATGGTATTACGGTTGCCGCGCGAAGGTGAGCGGCCAGCTGACAAGGAATCTGCAGTCAGCCCAAAATTGATTCGCCATTCGCCGGAAAGTGGACTAAAGGGAGTGAGTGCTGCTTGGCAGTTCTCGCCTTGGCCTGGTGGCAGCGAAATGGCCTGGATGATATGATGTGCTTGATAAGAAGGCCCGGGAGCTCGGGAGGAGCACTGTCATGGCCAGAACATGTCTTGCAGATCCCCAAAGGTATGCCAAGTCTGACATTCCAAGGGATTCCACCATATCTACTCCCTTCAGAATCTGTGAAATCTGTCACTGAGCACACTCTCAGAGCCTTCATCTATCAGCCAACTGCCGCGATGATTCTTCCGCGGCTCAAGAGTCTTGCTTTGGTAGCGTGGCTTTCCACCATTGTCTCGTCTGAGCGCGGACCTCATCCTCGTCACAACCCCCATAATATATGGGTCACTGTCGACGCCGGCGGTGATGCACAAACAATCACCCCATCGGTATCGGGCACCAGGACAGTGTCCGGGGCTCCTGAGTATGTCACACAAACTTCGGTCTACACTCTGACAACCGCGAGTGGAATGGTTCGAACAACCACGGGCATGGCCCCCGTTGCGACCGCGATGGCTAGTTCTGGAGCCGGTGCGTTCTACAAGTGCGGCAACTTCCAGGGGTCGGATGCTCCGTTCTGTCAGCCCCGTCGAGGAAGTGTGCTTAGACCAGGCAACACATATTATAGTAAGTCCAGGATATTGTCGTCAAAAGTGGACCTTGAGCGTACCAGAAAGCCTCGTTGACTAATCTGTGGCAGTCACATGGGATACAATACGATTTTCCAGCGACGACGCACTTGTTGCTGTCCAAGTTCGTTACTCCGACAACACCGGATTCACGGCAGACAGGAATGTTTCAGCGAGTACTGGCTTCTATGTTTGGAACATTGACGAGGACGTTCTTTCACAAAACGGCCGTGACGGGACGGACCTGAATGCGACTCTATCTCTCATTGAGGTGAAGACCTCAGGAAATGGCTCAGACAGCTCGCTGGAATATGATGATGGGCCCACTGTCATGATCAGCAAGTCAGCACCGTCATATGATGCTTCGCCAGAGAACAGATTTGAGAGCCGTGGCAGGACTGTGGCCATTGCGATTTCGGTGATGGTGTCAGTCGTGCTACTTGTTCTAGCCGCATTTGTGGTCTGGAGCTGGAAGACACACGGGCATGTCTTTGGTATTGGTTCCGGGACACGGAAGAACAAGAGGGATTCTCACCAAGCCAGTTATAGGTCAAGCTTTGGCTGGCCCGAGGACAAGAACCGCGAGGTGGAGTTGACGCATCGCGAGAGTTGGACTCCTACCCAGGGCAGGAATGTTTTTAGGGAGGAAATCCAGAGGCAGGAGATGCAGCGCGGGTTTTAGAAATGTCGACCTGCAAGGCTTGTTTTTTGTTAATATAAGCACGGCCATAGCTTCGACAAGCTCACTTGTAATCAGTTAATTGCTAGTCACTGCGTGTCTCTAGACTAGCATCTACTCATAATAATATTCTGTCATCGTGAGGAGTGACTTGATATGTTTGGAGAGTATGATAAAGCTTCAAGCTTGAGAGACACCGAATATTCTGAGCAGGCACACTAACACCGCGATCAATGATCAATCGAGAGCAGCCAAAATACCTTTGGAATCAACTGAACGTCCCTCTCAGAAGAAAATGATTGACCGTTGACACGCAACCGCTCTCGGATCCTAGCAGCGACCAACTGCAACGGATTGTGGCTATTGTTGCTCCCGCTTGACCTATCCATGATCGTCTTCCCAACTTTTGTAGGGAAACCGCCAATTCTCTCAGTGCTCGAGCCGAGCCATTCAAGGCACCAAGTGAACTCCCGGTGTCTGTTTACTATGTGATTTCACCGCTCATACCTGAGATCTTATCCAAACAGCCCTGACAATACTTTCCACCGAGCTGTCGAACTAGGCCTCTCCAAAGAATGAATATAATCAAGATCACCGGATGAGTCAAATTCGGAAAAGGAACAATTCCAAACGCAGAAGCCCAATCGCCGATAGCACCGCGGCGTCTCAAGTACTAAATAAGAAATCAGAGATTCGCACCGGCTAAATCGGAGGGTACACCGGTACAAGTGCAGCCCCTAGTACACTTATTTATACCCACCACCCAATTTATATATATAATATTAATTTAACCTTAATAGCTAATATAATAAGAGTTTTTATCGCTTTATTATATATTTATATATTAGTTTATAATATTTTATTTATTTAATTTATATATATTATAATAATATTTTAAACTTTATTATTATTATTATTTTAATTTTAATTTTTATTATTAACGTTTTTAGCTATAAGATTTATTTATAATAATTAATTAATAATCTTTTTTATTATTATATATTACGTTTTAATAGCAAATCTTTTATTTAAAAATAAAGCTATTAATAATATTATTATAAAAAGTTATTTTTAAAATTAATAATTTATTTAT
>JALPVH010000378.1:0-50863 GCA_023242295.1 Diaporthe ilicicola | reverse complement strand
TATATCTTTTAAATTAATATAGTAGGTTTTACTATATAAGACTTTTTATAATAACTTATTAATCTTTTATAAGCCTATCTATAATTAAAAGCCGCTATTTTACGCTAGTAGCTATAGCGTTAGGCTGCGCTTATTCGCGCTAATACTTTTAATAAGCTATTAACCTATTAAGGTTAAAGCTATTACGGGCTGCGAGCTAGTTTAATATCGTTAAGCACTACTAGTATATAAAAGTGCTATCGCTATATAACTTAAGCCTTTAAGTTGCTTAAAATAAGCGATATTAAAAAGCCGCTATTGCTTTAATTAAGGTTCTAGCTTTACTTAAATATATACCTATCTATTATAACCTTTTCCGCTATATTATAAAACCACTCGAAAGCAATCATTTAGCCGAAACTAAAATAACTACCAGTTAAGCTTAAACTACCACTTACATATGCTTAAGACCCTTAAATCCACTAAACGAGTTTATAGCTACGGTTAAAACAGACTATAACTAGGTAAAGCCACTATATTCCATTGCTAAGTATAGTTCTAGATATATAGATTTAATAGCTCTACTATAAATAGCTATAGAAATAGATTTTAAATATAACGAGCAAATCTTTACTTAAGTAAGAAGTTTTCTTATTAAGGTAAAGAAGCGTAAAAATAAAAAACCTTTCCTTTTTAAATAAATAAATATATTTATTATTACCTTAAAGATATATAATTCGGAAATTTATTTTAAAGAAATAAAGGAATTTATTACCTATAAAGCAATAATAAATAATAAGTTAAAGAAAAGAGCGAAGGTTATAAATCTAATACGCTTTTTTAAGAAGGTTTACCTTTTATTTAAATAGATTAGAAAGATAAAGCCTAATTATAGAAATATAATATAGTTAAATAAAATTTAGTTTAAAAAATATATAATTATAGGTCTTTTAACCTTATACTTAGAAGGGATAACTTTAATATAATAATATAATATAAAAGAAATTAAAAAATATAAATAATTAATTATTATTAATTATAATTAATTAAATAAATATTATAAAATAAAGATAATTTTATTATATAAAGTTATTTAATTTATTATTATAATATAATTTTTTTTAATTAAAAATATAATATATATATAATTATTTAATATTATAGCGCATTAATCGAGTATTAAAGTACTCTTTTATATTAATAATATAAAGGGTATAAGTTTAAATTTTATTAATACCTTTTTTAACTTGCTCTCCCTTTAAAGCGCCTCTTTAATAATAAAGGGTAAAACTATTTACCCCTTAACTAATTCCTTATAATTATATACCTATTACTATTAATTATTATATCTCTAGCTAATAAGGTTTTTTCCCTATATTATAAGTTTTTCCTTATTAAGCGCTTATAAGGCCTTCCGGAAGGTATTTAATAATATAGCAAATGCTTCTTATTATATAAAGTTACTTGCGGAAGCTTAAGTATAAAGTAAATTAAGGTTTATTAAGAAAGGGGGAGCTATAGCTTAATTAATTATAGCTTTCTTCCCCTTATTTACTATATTCTTAGCTTTAAGAGACAGAATTTAAATAAGCTAAATAGTTTATATATAATTATTTATTTATTATTTAATAATTAAAAAAAATATTATAAAGTTTATTAATTAAATATTAATTAAAACTTATAAAGCTATTAATATAATTTAATTAATAAACTAATTATAAAAGTAATAGTTTAAACTAATGTAAACTATATTATATTTATTATATTATATATAGAAGTGTAGTCTAGGGTAGTTTACCCTAAGTAGGCAAGCCTAATCGGGCCTAAAACATATTTATGCACATTAGACCAACACCCAAATTGGTGGTGTCACACTGCCGGTTAACGTTGATCCGCTGCTTACTGCGGGGCCACAGCGACAACATTGAACTGCATGTGGACACTCACTCAAGCACTCCACTCTGCTAGACATCATAGACTACCTAGGTACACAATATATGCGCGGTATTGGACATTATCATTCACTTGCATGAACTCACAACTCATGCACCAGTTCTCATCATTGCTGATCTAAGCAAACATTCTTCCCTTCTCCCGTCATCAACGCGACGTTCAGTGTGAGCGATCATGGATGAGAAGCTGCCCCTCTTGGGGCCAATGGCCGGCGCTGAGCCGCCTCGAGGTCCAGCTCGAGTTGAACCATCAAGACCACGACACACTAGAGGCCTCCTCCTGGTGACCAGCTTCTTGGCCTGCTCTACCCTGGTGCATTTCGTGTGGAACTCTGTGCTGCCTGGCCTCCACTACTACGGCCCCGAGGAGCAGCGCCCGCACATCGACGACCCACCACGCCACAGCCTCGCCTATTTGGGCGAGCACATCACCTGGGAGAAGTGCGGCGAGATCAGCGGCCGGCCCGTCGAGTGCAGCACCATCACGGTGCCCATGGACCAGTTCAACGCCACCAACTCGGGCGACATGGTCTTTACCGTGCCGCTGATCCGCCAGCGCGGCCACAACGCCACCCAGAACCTGGTGCTGAACCCCGGCGGGCCCGGCGGCTCCGGCGCAGAGTTCCTGTTCCGCCGCGGCGACCAGCTGCGCACCATCGTCGGCGAGGGCTTCCACCTGTTGTCCTTTGACCCGCGCGGCGTCAACGGCAGCACCCCCAAGGCCCTCTGCTTCCCCGACCGCGAGACCCGCCGCTCCCTGTCTGCGCCGCTTGTCACGCGCCTGTTCGAGGACAGCGGCCCTGGCTACGCCGACGCCCACAACTTTGTGCGTGCCTGCGAGGACACCATGGGCGAGCACGGCTTGTACATCAACACGCCGCAGACCGCCGCCGACATGAACAGCATCCTGGACGCTGTCGGCCAGGAGGACATGGTCTACTGGGGCTTCAGCTACGGCACGCTGCTGGGCCAGACCTACGCCACCCTGTTCCCCGGGCGGTCGCACCGCGTCATCATCGACGGCGTCGTCAACCAGTTTGACTGGTACCAGGAGCTCGCCAGCCCCGAGGACATATCCGACACGACCAAGGTGCTCGAGGGCTTCTTCAGCGAGTGCGTCAGGGCGGGCGACGACTGTCCCCTGGCCGCGCTTTCCAGCTCGGCCGACGAGCTGTGGGACAAAGTCCTCGGGTTCGCCGACAGCGTCTACGACGAGCCCCTGAGCGTGTACATCAACAACACCGAGTACGGGCTGCTCGACTACGACAGGATCCTCTTTGACGGCATCTTCCCCGTCCTCTACAAGCCCGCCAACTGGTACCCGCTGGCCGACAGGCTCGCGCAGATGCTCGTGCACGGCAACGCGACCGAGGCCTACCTGGCCTACGGCAAGGGGGACCCGTTCGGGCTGGACGGCGACGCCAACGCCTTCGTCGAGTACAACGACATGCGCTCCGGCCCCAAGCACTGGCCGCAGGACCGGCAGTCGGCGCTCGACATCGTCGGCCCCGCCGTCAACTCGAGCCTGTTCGGGCCGGCCATGGCCGCGGCCGTCTTTGCCAAGCAGCAGTGGCGCATCCCGCAGACGCACGCGTACGTGCCGCGCCGCGGCGTCGAGACGGCCCACCCGCTTCTCATCCTGTCCACCACCTACGACCCCGTATGCCCGCTCATCTCGGCGCGGTCCGCCAACGACGCGTTCGCACAGTCGCGGATCGTCGAGGTCAAGGGCTACGGGCACTGCTCCGTGGCCGTGACGTCGTCGTGCGTCGCGAAGCACGTGCGGGCCTTCCTGTACAACGGCACGCTGCCCGAGGAGTACACGCAGTGCGAGGTCGACGGGCCGTATTTCGTCAAGCCTGGTGAGGACGGCAAGGCCGTCGCCGCGCTGAGGGAGTTTGATGACCCCGAGGAGGCGAGGATCCACATGGCGCAGCTCGAGCTTGCTAGGGACCCCGACTGGCCGGTGTGGTCACGGCGGTGGTAAGAATGATAAAATGGAGGTTGTGTATTTCTGTGTAACGTACGGGGTGATGTTCAGGACGTGGAAGTTCTAAGCAGTCCTAGTGAGGCTACCCTGGCCCTTGTCTGATATGGTGTGGCACCCAGAGCAATCGATTACTGGTGTCTTTCTATGCTGGCCCTATTGACGCTATCCGATGCACTCAATAGTGATGTGTGTACTTCCTCAAGGTATCGAACCCCAGAAACCCCTCTCTAGTTACACCCCCCCCCAAGCCCAAGCAATGGAACACAACGCGGAAGACAAGTCCAAATGCTCCAGGTATCTATCATATCACGCACCTCTCAATACAGTCATTCGAAATAGGGGGTGAGCTCATCATGCCTGGCGGTGGTTGTTGGCGTTGTAGCTACCCTGCGCCTCGCCGGGGTCGTACGACGGCAATGAGTCTCTGGTCGATTTCAGAACTGGCCCACGGAAATACATATATGTTTTCCTGTTGATGAAGGCCTCTGAGTATGCGCTGTATACCATTGACGTGAGCTCGATGAATGCTCGGGATTTCTCTCAGGCACTGAGGGCGACTTACAACAAGCACAGAGGTCTCTGGAGGCCGGGCCTTCTCAGTGTCGGTATGTATACCATCACTGTGATTTTGCCAAGGTGAGACGAGAATGCTTTACAGGGTAGCTTGACAGTGTGAAGTTCCCGTATCACCAGAATTCCCGCCTCACAGATTATCAAGCCGAAGCTCGACGTATTTGTGCCCGGCGATCAGACATTTCGATACTCCCCGCCGACCACGACGACCAGTACCACTACCGGCCGCGGCCGACACACCCAGCCCCCGTCACCAAGCACGTGTTCCGGCACTACGTACTTGTACGGCTGCTACGACGACGGCACGCTCTCGCACCGCCTCCACAGCCGCCTGCCCTTGGCCCCCACGTGCCGGATCTGGAACCCTGCCTCTGAGATGCTCGACTATTTTCCCAAGAGGGACAGGCGGGTCGCCTTTGCCTGGCTCTCTGTCTGGGGCGATCGTGGTGACCTACAGGATGCCACTGTTCCCATGACACTGATGCTGGCGGTGTTGAGTATGTTGTGGGCGGTGGTTTACTCTGGTAGTGATGTGCGGAAGGACCACGGTGATGAGCTGAGTTGAGACATATCGGACAAGCAGGAACTGGGATATCAATCTCTATCTAAGAGCTGCAACAGGGAATATATTTGCAAACACTCGAGGGTCAGCCAATCGAAATCTATAACAGAGGATGAAATCACTCATCCCAAACAACAGCGCTCAGCCCATCCTCATTATTCACCGTCCCCGGCGTCCCAACCTGCAGCTGCGCAAGCACGCCGCCCAGCCTCCCCGTGGAAACATCCCGCGCGACCACCACGACGGTCGACGAGGTCTGGCCCCCGAACGCGACGGCGTCACCTGCCCTGTTGACGGCAAACGTGCGCGGGAAGTACGAGTGCGTGTTGGTGGCCTCGACGAACGCGATCTTGCCCCCGGCCCCGGCCCCGGCCCCGGCCCCCGCCCCCGCCGCAGTGTCGATCGCAAACGTGGCCGCCGAGTCCTGCTCGCTACCAAACGACTGGTCGTTGCGGTTGGTAGCGTAGACGAAGCCTCCCGCGACGTGCACCTCGGCCGACTTGGAGCCCGCCGGCGGCGACGTCGTCCCCGGCGGGTACGCGGGCAGCGACTGCATCTTGCTGAGGCTCAGGCAGCCGCCGGACTGTGGTGACGCCGGGGGTGTGGTCACCGTCCACGACGTCACGGACCCGGCGAGCTCGTTGACGACGTAGAGGGCGGTCGTGTTGCCGTAACCCCCGGGCGAGGTCCAGAAGGCGCCATGCCGGGGTCCGTCGCCGGGCCCCGTCGCCGCGGCCGGGCACTCGGCCAGCTTTCCGGTCGGGGCGTCGATGCTGAAGATGCGGATCAGGTCCGCGCCCAGGTCCGCGCTGAGTAGGAACCGGCCCGTCGGGTCGGTGAAGACCGAGTGCGGGTGCGGCTTGTCCTGGCGCGAGGGCACGGGGCCCGGCGACGACATGTTGAAGGCGAGCTTCTGGACCTGCTGGGAGCTCCCGGATAGGGGTAGCTTGTAGGTTGTTATTGTCGAGGGGTCACTGTCTCGGTGCTTAGTATATCCATCGTATTGCATAACCGTGGAGAGACAACATGTTCAAGAGGCTTACTATTCGGCCACGGCAAAGAACCCCCTCCCATCGCTGCCCCCGTATAGGGCGCTGTGGACTCCTCCACCACCTGTAGGTGCAGTGCTGATTAGCTGCACGCTACTGTTGTTGTTGACTTTGAGCGTGGTGAGCACAGGAGCACCGTATGTGGCCTCGTCCGTGACGTATAGGCTTCCAGTCGCAGAGTCCAGTGTCAGCCAGCTAGGCGTGCGGCCACCTGATCGGAGGGTAGATGTGATGGCGAGCTGTCCTTGTCCGTTGTTTGTCGTGAACGAGAGCGAATAGATGCTGCCGCTGAAGTGCGACACAAGCAGGCTCGCACCTCGCGCCGTCCCTGGCAGCAGGCACAGAGACGCTAGCCACGGTCTCAGTAGCCAAACCATCGCGGAAATTGTCGGTGTGAGGTGCCAAGAGGGAAGACCGTGTCTCGATATGGCAGCAAAGAGAGGAGACCTGCTGAACAACATTGAACTCTGCGCTCTTGGCAGGACTTTGAGTTCAACATATTCCGCAAGAGACATGCATAGTTCAAGAGATATTCACCAGGGGGGTATTGGTTTGTCTCCACTGGATGTTGTCGCCGGTTACATCGGACACTGGCGAATTTCCCTATCGGGCAATACAGCGGACATCCTATGTCCGTGCTAAGGTGCTCAGGGGTTTTTGGATTCAGTCCTACCGTACCTTACTACCGCCCTTCCGGCCCGCTGCGGGTGGACGGTAAGGCTAAATGTAGATCTTTGTCTAATAAAAGAGCCGCCAGATTGATTTGCATCTGTGCACATGCTTTTGCGTCGCGTGCGAGTCCCGTGATGTCGCAGAATAATTACTTGCGGTCACGCCCATCCCGATATCAATGAACCCACCATAGACAGTCAGCCGTAATCACATCATTGACAGAATATTAAATCAATTCTGATTCGGTGTTTAGTTATTTGGTATCATCAAGTCTTATTTACCGTCAAGATGTCATCAATTGATTGTTAAATCGTAACCGGGTATCTATCGCTTGGGTCTCGAGAAATTCTTAGACCTCCCTTTACCAGCCCCGTTCTGGCTCCTGCTCCTGCTCACAGTGAACATGTCTCTCGAGAGCCGCAACTCGCGACCCTGTATTGGCAATATTGGCCCTGAATCATCGCTATGCTCCGCCCCCAGGCCTTGGATATCAGGCACCTGGAGTGAGTTGTCCGTGTTCGTCCGCGTCAGCGCTCCGCCCCCGATGCTGTCCTTCTCCTCGATCGAAGTCAGCTCCCGGATCTTTGATGTCGTCCCGCCCCTGTTGTCGGGGATGCTCTTGGTGGGTGTGTTGAATCTCGAGGTCGGCGGCGCGCCTGGTGTCAAGGGCAGCGGCTTCATGTACGAGATCTGAACTGACCGCGCCGTGTCGGAGCGCCGGGTAAGGTCCTCCAGCGAGATCATGCTCGGCTCGGAGAAGTCGTCCTCGAGCGCCTGGTTGGTGCGCAACCGGCTTGTTGATGTGACGGTCAGGGAGCGCTTGACGGTGATGCCTCCTTCATTTGACGAGAGCGCGTCTGGTGTTGACGACGGGCTCTTGCCACGGCCCCGGCCAAGACGGGATCTTATGGGTCCACGCCAGCTCTTTGGTATGAACAAGTTGGCGAGCTTCTTTCTAGACGAGGCGGTGGTGCCAAACACGACGAAGGTGAATATGCCTGGCGTTGTGCCGGGCATGAAAAGGATGAGTGTTTGTATCGCACGCCCGGCGCTCAGATCTGGCGCAGATGCTTTTGAGTCTTTCATGTTGTTGTGTAATGCTGTGACCTGAAACAGAATATTTGTGACTTCAAATATCCTGCATAATTAACAATGTTATTATCATGGTTCAAACGAGTGCTAAGAAGGGCGAGGAGGGGTGCGGTCGTACGCTAGGGAAACAAAAGCAATGGTAAAGCGAACCATCAGCCATCGGTCGTAGAGGCCTCGCCTTCCCGACAGAACACGGTGCGAGCTGTCCTGAGAGCCCGTGGCTGCTGCGCCTCCCTGTGAAGTTGTCCCCGAGTTCCAATTCGGCGGGCTCCACTGTGTGAACTTCTGCCGCGTCCTCACATATCTAATCAGGACTGCTATCATAAGACCACTGCCGATGGCCATGCTGATCATCACTACTCGCAGGGTCAGCCGATGAGTTATCCTTGAGGGGGGTTATGTGTTGATGGGAACAACTGACAAGGTAAATCGGCGATGAGGATAAAGGCCAGAAAAGACTCTTTAAGAGATGGGATTTGTAACATCAGAATGGTTGTCAGGGGCAGCAGCCACGAGATCAACTTCCCCGCTGTGTGAAGCTTGCGAAACATGATCCGAATCGGGCGTCGCTCCCCGACCCGATATGTCAACTGGCACAGTTCAGCCGCCCAGAACATGACGAGCATAGCCTGCACGCTGTACAAGTAGTACTCTGCGGTCTGGTGTCAGCAGGTCGATGTGTCCCCAGGAGTGACAAAATGAAGTCGTACGGAGATAAAACAGCACCAAGTCAACCCCAAAAGACCCATTCGCGATGGCAAGTTCCGGATCGTCGGCAGGGAGCCTCATCTTGCGTTGGAATCCTTCGGTGACTATATCGACATACCAAGTGATGTCGTGTATTTGCTGCACAATGGAGAAGGTCGTGCTCGAGATAGACGACACAGCGAGTAGTGAGAGGTCTAGAGATATGGAAGGAGTCTCAGCATCGGATCAACGTGCACGTGGCGGCCGTTGAGAACACAAAAAAGAGACAGGCTGTCTTACAAGACCATCCCTCGTGGTGCGACCATGTCAGCCACAGCAGCAAGCTGCTGCATATCCAGCTGACCGACGCCCATATCAGCGAGACCGCGGCCGCCCCTTCCGACCCGGCTGGTAGTTGGTTGATGCCAGGCATCGCGAGCAGCGGCGGTGAGCCCTCAGCCCTTTTGCGAACACACCAGAGATCGGTGATGAACAAGCATGAGAAAAGAGCACAGGCCGGGCCCAGGGGAAGTGGGTAGGGTGATATCGAGGAACGAGGGGTTTAAGAAGAGGCCTACGGGAAAGGGAACTACTTTTCATTGGGATTAAGCTTTTCGGCCTCGTGGCGAGTCCCTCGTTCCCCCTCCTGCGCCTCGCGGGCGCTGACGAAAGAGAACCCGGGCTGGAAGCTGGTGACATATACTATGTGTATGGTACAAGGGGTTGGTAGGCATGATCCCTCGCCCGGATTTCCCGCGCAAGGGGGCCGTCCTTCCCGGTAGTATTGTGATTCTGAGGAACCATCCAATAGCGTAATAGCGTGATGAAACCGTAAGGATTCCTGAGGAAATTTCACGTGCGAGGCAAGGGCCAATTCTGAAGCGAATCTGTGTTCGAAACCCGCATACCGGTCAGTGTGGGGCCCACCTGGGGCCAGAATGGAAGTGAATTCCAAGGGTGATGCCTCGATTCAACAAAGACTGGACTGCCAATCCGGCATGGCAAGAGGAGGTGTTGGTTCGCAAGAGTTGCATCGGCCAGTGTTACCCAAAGGGGCACAGTGTGGCTTGTAAGTGCTGTCCGGCTTGCAGGACGACGCACAACCCTTATGGCCGGCCGAGATCAATACCCATGTTCTCGGATGGGATGAATTGGCCGAAGAAACCGGGACAGGCAGAAAGCTTTGCTGTGGGAACATCTGTACTTGAGACCAGAATTTGGCGGACCTCGATTCGGGGATTCATCGCAACTTGATCCGACCCTGATCTTTGGGCACTAAGTGGCGGAGCGCATAATAAGAGGCAACTCAGCTTTCCTGCTAGCCGGCTTTAATGCCCAGCTAGACCTTCTAGGATCCAAGCTCGAGGCACAGTTCGGCAAGCAAGCAAGCTGTGGAAAGCTGGCCGCCCTCTGTGACTAGCTGCCTTGCAGTCTCTAGCGCTGCATAGCATTTGGAAAGTTTAAAATGTCAGGGACGCGCAAGCGGCCGTCGACTGTGTCAACTAGACGAGCACCGCCGCTGTGTGACAAAGAGAAATGTGAGCTGTCAGGGTTGTGACCCCCACCCTCCAGATACAATACACATTGTGTGTGTTTGTGTGTGTGTGTTGTATTTGGCACATGCGTATGCGTTTTGCCGATTCACATGACATTGTTGAACGGCTTTCGTCCACCTGGGCATTCTCTATGTGCCGCGCACAATGCAAGCGAGGTTACAGAACTGATACCACGTACGCGTAGAAAATTCGTCAACTTGTTCGCATGTATGCACGCACGCATGGCGAGTGTGTTGCCATATCAGGGGGCCGTGCATGTGGCCGGGTTTGACTGGGCCAGAACGGGGAAAGGGCCATGTGTTTCCTTGCCACACACACACACACACACACACACACACACACCTCTCACGAAAGGTTCCAGCCACTGCATGGAATAGTGCGACCAGAAAGACACATGAAGGATGCAAGGGTTGTGGTCGGGAGGGGGGGAAGGGAAGAGACTTGTTCCTCCGCGCGGCTTGACGTTGCCGAGAGCAGAATAGGCGGGCAATGCTCGCCCATTCAGCCGGGATCCGACCTGCCATGCAGGGAACGAGGGTGGGATGGGACGGGCCGTGGTTGGACGAGAGGATCTGCAAGGCACAGAGACATTCTTGGTAGAGGAGTGGAGTCCTCGGTCGCTATAGCTAAAGCGATCGCAGCCGATGGGAGTGGATCCGGGCGGACGAAAGCCCCGGGCTGGAAGCGGCGGGGGGTGCGGCGGGCGAGGCTCGAACTCCAAGAGGCAGAAGCTACGAGCCTACTGCAGTCATGGTGGAGACGGGCTGGTATATCAGTGAAGTTATCGCAGACGTGTCGCACGATTCCAGACATCATCGCCCGCGGCCTGCCTCAGTGACGAGGCCCGCGGGCTGGCGAGAATGCATCCTTCGGAATCGGAGCGGATCGGCCAGGACAGGGGGATTTCAGACAGGCGAGCCTCTTTTATGTGGGACTACTATACGGTAGTGCACACACGTGTAGACTACCTGTGGATTAACTTATGGGTATTGCCAAAGTTTAGACAGATCCCACCCAGCGATCGATCTCCCGCGGTTTGGGTAGCATTCTAAGGCTTGTGGGCTGCAGTTCAGAATAAAAGCAGTCGGAGTTCCGAGCCTGGCCTGCCAGATATGCTGTTCCTTGATCTGCTTGGCCCCCCGCAGGGCTCCAATACCCCCTCCCATCGTAACCTCGGATGAGACGTCTCGATCATCCCAATCCCGGTAACAGTGATAAGTCTCCAGCCGTCTGGTATACACTACCTTCGACAGAACAATGCTAGAATCCCGCGACTTAACCTTCTTTAGGGAAGCTGACAAGATCTGGTATGACGGAGAGAGAGAACAGTCTGGGTAATCCTGCCCAGGTTTACCCATGATGGTTCGCCCGGTAGTTTGGCTGTCTATTCCAAACGTGGATGGTGAGACAAACCGGCTGCCCGGAAACGCTATTTGACCTTGTGCTATAGATCTCGACTCTCCAACGCTAGAACTTGTCCCCACAATTCCGCCTTGCAAAGATTCTCGATGTTCTTACGGGTGTTGGTGAAGCTCGAAATCCGAGACAGTTTGGTCAAGTCAAAGTTCAAACCAACAAACGTTGAACGAACACCTACCCTGGCCGGACCATAAAGCGAATATGATCGCGCTGTCCAATCCTCCCGACGACCTGCCCATTCGAGATCCCTGACTAGAAAGAGAGGAGATAATAGTTCTGAGTGCATACATGTGGGGTCCGGCACTTGCCGTCAACTATCACAAGCATTGATAACGACTGAGCAGGTCCAAGTGATCAATGAAGAGATCTTTGGCTATCCTGACTTTGTCATACGCTGCATATTTTCTTATCGAGGACTGATTCCAGAAGTTTTCTCTGTCTTTGCCGTTCGCACAAGAGCCTAATGGAAACATTGATCTCTCAAATACTCGCTTACGGAGAGTGCTACATTTTGAGTGCTGAATAGCATTCAACATATACAACAAATAGGCTTGGGAATCCTGTAAGCGCCGGCACAGACCTTCACATAAAGGTTTGGAAACTTCATGCATGAAAAAGCATCACCCACAGCTGTCGTCTGATGTATGCCTCTCCACATACCTGGATACCTCGGCCAAAGTATCTCGGTTTTGAAATAGCAAGCAACTTTCCTCGTGCTCAGTACTTCAGACAGTTTGCAGTCTCGGCGGAGACGCAGTGTAACTTGGAAGGCCTTTTCCATTCGGGGACAAACTTACTCCTAGTTAGCCCGCAAGACTCAAATCATCAGTTTCTGAGTGCCTCAATGACATTTGTACAGTGAGACGAACACTAGTGACGAAATGATGGATGAGGCAAACGAGCAGCATCTAATTAGCCTGGTTGTGAGTAGTCCGCCAAGTCGATCCAGATCACGAGACACAATACACTGCATGATGCGAAACTCCGGTAGGCAACCTGCACAAGCAATGTGGGCAATTGCCGGCTTTCATCTCCTTCTGGAAAAGAACGGCCTCCTGAACACCGACGCCCCTGTGAAGATCAGAGACATGCGCTATGTGTGTAAGCGGAAAGCTCCGAGACCCACGCCGCTGCTTCAGTCTGCAGCTTACTGCATCCAGCAGCCCCTGCGTCTCTTTCATTCGTAGGCAGGAGTGCCAGACCCACACCCATTCGTGCCGATGCGACACCATCAAAGGCCGTAGCAGGCCCGGAGAGGGGAAAATATCCTGTTCTGTGGTCACAGGTCTTGGCTTAAGGGGGAGTTTGTGCGGGTACCTGGGGAAGGATGATGGACGAAATCAGACCGGACCAATTGTTTGGAAGCTATTTCACATCGTATCCTGTTTGTAGATCTCTGGGCACCTCAACCTGTTGTGCGCCACCACCTCGAAACGGGCGGTCGTTGAATCTCTCGGTCCTTTTCGGACCGTGTCGATCACTACCGCTGTAGAGTCTGGCGAGGAGGCAATGTGAAGCTCTCCTTGGCTAGCTTTTATACCCGACAGTCTCGGACTTTTGCTGAAAGGTGATCATCTAGCGAAACTAGGTGGGAGAAAAGGTCAGCTGCGAAGCAGCATGCTCGCAACAATGGCAAGAGTTAAATTTTTTTCTTCTTTTTTATACACAACGCTCATCCGGTGAATTTGAGAGCCTCTCAACTGCAAGTCGCATGCAACGGACACAACATGTAACCTTTGAGCCCTGAACGCAAGGTTGACTGAAGTTTGACATGCTTGAAATACAGAACGGCAGACGAGTTCTGTAATATTACTGCTTTAGGGAGACAACGGAGCGAAATAGCTAATACTGGATAGTTCTGCTATTGCCCTCTACTTCATCAGCTGTCTGATAAGAGTCTCAAAGAAAGCATTGCGATTGAACGATTACCCGGATGACCAATATATTGATGTATTACGAAGCCGTCAAGAATGCAAGGATCTTCTTGTGTCGTTGACCTAGATGTCTTCCATGCCGTAACTTGTGCAACTGTGGTCTGTATCAGGACATCATGGCCTCGAAACCCGTTGCAAAATCTCGAGAAACCTTTGAGAAGTCCTGCTCATCCAGTATGTACCTGTCGTCTTCGGCAGCTCTTCAATCGAATGGATGATAAGACTGCGAGCCTTCCACAAGATTGGCTGCCCTGAGGCTCTGAACACGTTTCTTGAGAGAAATCAAAGACGTGCTCAATTCATTGTTCCCCGCCACCTTCGCCCAAGAAATAATAAGACAATTTGGGATTCTCACTTCTAGCCATTTCAATCTTGGCCATCGGTTGCTTCCCTCCAATCTGACCACCCTAGGCCAACAGCATCCCCTCAAGTCTTGGGAGGCTAGGTGGCCATAGCCTGTGATCACCCAAACTGTCGGTGAAAACTCAGCAGCACTCCTCAAGTTCCTTTTTTGCTGCTGCCGCTGTCCGTATTGGCAGAGAGATAGCCGTATTGTCCCAGACCTTCTTCGGGGGCTCGCTGCCCTTCGATGAGACGTGAGGATACGGCACGGTGCCACACAGACACGGGTTGGTCTCATGAAAGAAGTCATCACCGTAGCGGATGAAGAGCTCAAGTGCTGCTCGCCGGCGGCGATGAAGCGGTCGGCTACAAAGGGCAGGCACACGTGGTCGCCATATGTGCCTGTGAAATTAATTAATTAATAAAAAAAAGTAGGGTTAAGATATTAAATTTATAAAGTAAAACATAAAAGATTTATAAAAATTTAATATTTATAGTTAACTAGTTAAGTACGTTATATATTAAATTATATTAAATTTAATATTAATATTTAAAAGTTAAAAAACTATATTATATAAATATTTTATATATATAATAAATATTTTACCTTTTAATATATTATATTCCTTAATAAACTATATTATAAATATATATTTTATAAAGTTAAATATTTTATTTTATTAATAATATAACGTGTTTCATTAACTTATAAAATATATTATATTATAAAACACTTTTTTATATATAAAAAACGTTTATATTAACCTTATTAATATTTTAAAATTAAGCTTAATTTAAATATAAATTATAGTATCGCTTTATATATAAACTATTAAGCCTTTATTAAATAATTTATTAAGCTTTACTTTTTAATATAATTAATAATTATAAGTTTAAATCTTTAAAATATATCTTAAAGTATATTTCTATAAAGAATTAAGTATTATTTTTATTATATAAAAGATTAAACCTTAATATCTTTTATTACCTTATAATTTTATATAATTAATAATACCCTTATTTAATTACTTATTAAGGAAAAATTAATTAAGTTAAAAGCTAAGAAAAACTTAATAAAAAAGCTAAAACTAGCTTTAAAAGAGGTATAACTTCCCTTTTATAAATAAAAGAAAGAGAAACACTTATAAAAATTAAACTTATAACCTTTATATTTACTTAAAGTTATAATATATATTATTATATTTTATATTTATATTACTATATTTATATTTATATTTATATTTATATTTATATTTATATTTATATTTATATTTATATTATTATGTTTTATATTTTATATTTTTATATTATAAATATACTATAATATAAATATAAATCTATAAATAAAACTATATAACTTTAAAAATAAAATAATATATTTTATAAATTTAACTTAGGTCTTTAAAATACTATATTTAATCTTTTATTATTTAATTTTTATATAAAGATATAAATACTATTATTAAGCTCGGGGCTAGGCTAATTAGCTTAGCCGTTTAACTAAATAATTTAATAGTTTTAAGCTTTATATTAATATTTATATCTTTATATAGGAGTTAAATATAAAAGAATTAAATATACCACCTTAAAAGGCTAATTAAAACCTATATAATATATTATTTTATTTTTAAAGTTATATAGTTTTATTTATCGACTATTTTTATTTATTTAAGTTCCCTTATTAAGCTAAAATTATAATAAGTATCCGAAAAGAATAAAGTATAATATATCTTTTAAATTAATATAGTAGGTTTTACTATATAAAACTTTTTATAATAACTTATTAATTTTCTATAAGCTTATTTATAGTTAAAAGCCGCTATTTTGCGCTAATAGCTATAATATTAAGCTGCGCTTATTTACGCTAATATTATTAGCCTATTAAGGTTAAAGCTATTATAAGCTGTAAGCAACCTAGTTTAATGCCGTTAAGCATTATATAAAAGTGCTATTGCTATATAATTTAAATAAGTTGCTTAAAATAAGCGATATTAAAAAGCCGCTATTACTTTAACTAAGGTTTTAGCTCTGCTTAAATATACACCTATCTAGTAAAACTAAGCGATATAACCTTTTTTATAAAACTATTTAAAAGTAATTATTTAGCCTATTATATAAAACCGAGATAATAGTTAAACTTAAACTAGTATTTATACGCGCTTAAAACCTTTAAATTAATTAGATAAAGCTATTATATTTTATTATTAAATATAATATTTAAATGCGTAAATTTAATAGCTTTATAGCTATAGAAATAAACTTTATTTATAATAAGTAAATATTTACTTAAGTAAAAGGTTTTCTTATTAAAGCGAAAAAGCGTAAAAATAAAAACTCTTCCCTATTTAAATAAATCGATATATTTATTATTACTTTAAAGATATATAAGATTTATTTTAAAGAAATAAATAAATTTATTGTTTATAAAGTAAGGATAAATAATAAGTTAAATAGAAAAAGGAAGGTTAATTATCTATTACGCTTTTTTAAAAAGGTTTACCTTTTATTTAAATAAATTAAAGAAATAAAGCTTAATTATAGAAATATAATATAGTTAAATAAAATTTAATTTTTTAAAAAAATATAATTATAAGTCTTTTAACCTTATACCTAAAAGGGATAGTTTTATTTATAGATTTATATTTATATTTATATTTATATTTTTTTTAAACTAAATTTTATTTAACTATATTATATTTCTATAATTAGGCTTTATTTCTCTAATTTATTTAAATAAAAGGTAAACCTTTTTAAAAAAGCGTATTAAATAATTAATATCCTTATTTCCCTTTAACTTATTTCCCTTTAGCTTATTATAAATCTTTATTTTATAAGCAATAAACTTTTTTATTTCTTTTAAATAAATTTTATATATCTTTAAAGTATTAATAAATATATTAATTTATTAAAATAAAAAGGGGTTTTTATCTTTACGCTTTTTTATTTTAATAAAAGAATCTCTTATTTAGGTAAAGATTTACTTATTATAAATAAAGTTTATTTTTATAGTTATAAAGCTATTAGATTTATATATCTAGATAATAAAATATAATAGCCTTACCTAGTTAATTTAAAGGTTTTAAGCGTATATAAATAATAGTTTAAACTTAATTATTATTTTAATTTTAATAATACGGCAAGCTAAATAATTACTTTCGAGTAGTCTTATAATAAAGCGAAATAAGGTTATAATAGTTACTTAGTTTTACTAAATAAATATATATTTATAAAGTAAAGCTAAAACTTATATATATCTTATAAGATAATTAAAGTAATAGCGGCTTTTTAATATCGCTTATTTTAAATAACTTAAAGGCCTAAGTTATATAATAATAATACTTTTATATAGTGCTTAATAGCATTAAACTAGATTACTTACGGCCTATAATAGCTTTAACCTTAATAGGCTAATAGCTTATTAAAAGTATCGGCGTAAATAAGCGCGGCTTAACGCTATAACTATTAATATAAAATAGCGGCTTTTAACTATAGATAAGCTTATAAAAGCAGATTAATAAGTTATTATAAAAAGTTTTATATAGTAAAACTTATTATATTAATTTTAAAGATATATTATACCTTATTTTTTTTAAATACTTATTATTATTTTAGCTTAATAAAGAAACTTAAATAAATAAAATAGTCGATATATAATACTATATTTATATTTTTATTATTTTATATTTTATATTTTATATTTATATTTATATTTATATTATTATTTATATTTATATTTATATTTATATTATTAAAATTCTATATATTTATATTTATATTTATATTTTTAATACTTTATATTTATTATTATATAAAGTTATTTAGCGCTTTATTAATACGCTATAATGTTATTTCTTTATATATATAATTTAAAATTAAAGTGTTATTTATATATTTTAAAACTTTTTCACTTTATTTATATTAGAAAAGTAAATTATAAAGTTTTTTTTTCGTTTTTTTAAATATAAGTGGGGTAAATTTTTTTAAACTTTTTTAAAAAAGAATTTAGCTTTATTATATATATTTCTATTAATGCTAAAATTTTAAGTTAAAATAACCTTAATTTAAAGAAGCTAATAAAGTTAATAAAACGTTTTTTATTAATAGAAAAAATGTTTTACTATTTTACTTATAAATTAGTAAATTATATTAATAATTTAATATAAAATTAAATTTATATAATTATTAGCTATATTATATTAATATTAATTTATTGTTATATTTACTATTTATAATTATATAATTATATTCATTAAGGCTAATATATATCTTTAAGGTTTACTTAAGCTAAAACGAATAGCTTCCAGGGCCCCGGAGGGGCTTCCACCTGGTTTATATTGTTGGATTTCCGAGCCAGCCCACATGCAGCTGTGCAGCCAGGCAACCGTCCATGTGTGGCCAGTTCTGTTTGACCCACGGCGAAGTTGGGTTGACTGACCACACCACCCACCGTTGGACTGGTTCCAGGATAGGACAAATAATCCACTTTGTGGAGAAAGGCAGGGCTCTGCCCAACCTTTTCCAACGCGAATAGCAGCGTCAATTGGGTACCTACGCCGCATAATGCGACCAGTTGACATGATAGCGCTTCTGTGCCGCCAACGGATATGCGGAATGCACTCCTGGCCTTGACTCTATTATCCACTTGTTCCAACAATAGTGTGACGTACTCGACAATATATTTGGAATGACGTAGGGTTATTCTTAGCGGAGCATATTGTACAGTTGAGAAAGGCGATGCCATCGGATCATGGGCTGCAAACCGCTGTGCTCAATGGCTTATCTAAGCCTGCTGCCTGCATCTATCCTAGTATTATAAAGCATTCGAATTTTCCTGTCATCAGACTTGATGCAGTCTTTCTATCACCCAACGCTTGCCAAGTCAACCACAATTCTCTGTGCCATTCCTCATGTTGCTAAATCTTTGATTGTTTCGATACGAGACCCGGCCTACCAGCCCCAAGACCTGACCCCTTCGATGATAATGTCAAGCGACCCATCGCAACCTCAAGACCAGCCTGTTCTCAAGGCACCAGGCGGATCCACCGAAAGCGGAACTGATTCGTCTCCAGCCACGGTTACGGGCGCCACAAGAGCCGATGCCGAGGAGGTGCAAGGCCATATAAGACTGGTAGAGGGTAATATCAAGAATGAACCAAACCCGGTCCGACGACGGAACGCCGAGGTCTGCCTGGAATTCGTGAAACAGCACGGATACCCGGCTCACGGATATCGCTTCTTCATCCATGGAGGGGTAATAGAAGTTCTCAAAGAAGACCAACTCGAGCACAGAGAACACGAGCTCGCAATGCAGACCCCTGGTTGTCTGAGGGATACTTATAGTCTTGTATGAGGCTGGCCCTTTTTCTTTTTATCACCGTGCTTCTTGGGACATTGTGCTTGTGACTAATCTTCGCTCATTCGATCCAGTACCCTCCTTTGACATTAAGCCCCAGAGCATATGAGTGACACGAGCATTCTGGGGCTCCTCTAGAATGACTTCGGTCAATTTTGTGACTAGGCTCAGCCACGGAGTGGGAGTCAACCAAGTGGGGATTTTACCAGTCACATCGCTGAGAGCGATGACTGGTCAGGGGCTTGGCTAATCGCGAGATGTTGATAGAGTGATGAGAGGAGCTGTCAGTTCAATAGATAGTCTAGGTAGCTCGTAAGTAAATATGACCTAGGAGAAGCCTGACTGAGATAATTCCAACCTTGGAGGGAAATGGAACATCTGGTGAAGTTTGTCAACTATGCCCATTGACAGAATGATGTATTTTATCACACCATGAATATAATACAAGTCTACAGGATCTTCTTTGTCCATTCAGTGTATGAAACAGTTGTTGTTGCCTTGAAATGGGTGAAAAAGATTCTCAGGTGGGCCTACTGACCTGGAATGGAAGCGATGACGTCCGGGATGAACGGTAGGTAGCCCAATTGACTTCATTATGGTTGGCTCTAGAACTTGAAGATTTATATTCGATATTTGAGTGGGAGAGGGTCTGGTATCTATAAGAATCGGAAGCCAAATTTGAAATTTTATTAGTGCGCCGAGATGATCGAGACCAATGACACCAAATGCATGATCCACGGGGATGAGCCCTCACAAAAACTCCCAGCCATTCCAGCGATGCGAAACAAGATGCAGTATCCCATTGAAGAAGCCCACACTTCAAGTTAGAACCTCCTCCGCCTCCTCCTCCGGTCCGACCCGCCCCCAAAGGCCATGTTCACCATCTCCATGATGATGAGCTGCACGACATACTCCTTCATCAGGGCCCAGGCCTGCTCCTTGCGGTACCAAGGCAGGGCGTTCCAGCCGAGGAGCCACGCGCCCGAGACGAGGAGGACGACGACGCAGCGCGTGGCAAAGACGCTGGCGCCGCCGGACGCGACGGCGTACAGCAGCACGGCCTCGGCGGCGGCGAGCGGCCAGTAGTAGCCGGGCTGCCACAGGCCCAGGACGACGAGGTTGGTGGTGTTGGCGCCGCCGCCGGGCCGGGCCATGTCCTGTCCTGGGCTGGGGATGCTGATGGTCAGCGGCAGGGCGGTGCGCTGCGAGGCGATGTACCAGTGCAGGATGGCGGCGCCGCCGAGCAGCACGGGCGACAGGACGCGGTCGGCCAGGCAGGGCCCGTCCAGGTACGTGACCCAGTCGGCCTGGGTGAACCACGAGACTGGAGTCAGGTGGCCTGAGGCGGCAGAGAAGAAGAAGATGGCGAGGGCGACCGAGGTGATGCGGCGGAGAAGGAGGTCTGTTTCTCCCGCCATGGCGTTGTTCGAATACCGGCAAAGTTGTGATGAGGGGGTCGAGGGTGGATGGAGTGAGTATGTTGGTGAGGTGAGGGGATGAGTCGCCGAAAAGATTGCCTCAGAAATTCCGGCTTCAAAACACGGCCGTAGTATGTATCGGCGTCAAGTGGTAGAGTTGGCTGTTCTCTTGCCTAGGTAGGTGTTTGGTGTGGAAGTAGGCAGATGGTAGTTCCGTTCTCAGGTGTTGACGGATCAAGAACAAGTCTCTGCCCCACCCTTGGTGGCTTGACAAGCTTGAATTCGGCCAGTGGAGTCGGGTTGTCGAGTTGAGATTGACGATGTTGAGTTGATGATGTTTGCCCTCTCTTTTAATTTTTTCCCCCAAGCAGAAGCGGGAAATAGAGATGCCGTCAGTTGAAGTTGAAGGCGTCGCCACTCGGGTACTGCTCAAAGGCCACCTCAGCGCTTTCTCAGCCGCCGTTCCCGTGCCGTACAAAACCGTCGCTCTGCCCGTCCCGCGAGAAGCTTCGAGAAGCCATTGCTTGTCATGTCACTTTCTCTCTCTCTCTCTCTCGTGTCATTTGGCCAGTCCCGGATTTATGATCAGTGACCTGCCCATCCGCCGAAGGGGCTATGTCATTATCATCCAACATATCCCGGCGAAGGTTTCTTGGTGCCGATCGCCCTGCAGTGCCGGTTATGACGCGCTTTCAAATGTGACCTTGGTGCCCTGCGAGGGGTGTGAATGGAGCGTGACTTGACCGTATCGGGTTTGGGTGCAGGGTTCAACCCTTGTACCCTACTACACATTTCCCATATCAGGCCATGTCGCGAAGTATATGCACGCCATTGTAACATTTCAAGAAAGGATCAACAGAGAGCATAAAGCCTCACATATACAGTAGAGTTGAACACTGACCTAGACACAGCTTATGTATGTGTGCTCACTTGCCACTTAGAAACCAGGCACGAACGGATCTGTTGCTCAGCGCCATCTCACCAACGATAACATTGTAGAAAGATCAGATCGTAGTTCTCAGTTTTGCAGAAAAACTCCTTGCAACGATGAGGTATCTCTCTATCCCTATGCAAACCACACATGAAGACCACCCCTACTTCTTGGCCTTTCTCTTCAGCGCCCGCATCTCCTTCTTCATCCTCGAGTCGACCATCTTGTACCTCCCCTTGACGCCCTTGGGCCGGCCCTTGCCCTTGTTCGCGCCCCTGGCCACCACGACCTTGACCGGCGGCCGGCGCAGCTTCTTGTTGGCCTTGGAGATGAGCTTCTGGATGCTGTCGGCCTTCTCGCGCTCCGTCATGCCCTCCGAGGCCGCCAGCACGTCGCTCTTCTTCTTGAGCTTCTCCAGCCGGTCCGCCGCCCGCAGCTTCTTGCGCGCCTTGGCCTCGCGCACCTTCTTGATCGGCCGCGCGTTGTACGCCCGCAGCTTCTCCTTGATCGCCGCCGCCGCCGCCTTGGTGATCGGCTTCTGCTGCCGGTCGTGCCTCGACTCGTCCTCCGTGAACCAGTCCGGCAGCCCGTCCCGGTCTGCCCGGAACGCGTGCTTGTTGAACCCGTCATCCACCAGGTCGTGGCTCGACTTCTTGCCCGTCGCGAGCTCGTGCGCTAGGGTCATCGCTTCGGCTGTGATGATGTCGATTTCTGCGTTGCTGGTTAGCCTCTGGGTCGACCAGGGGAAATGAATTGGTGAATGTGAGGAGCCTACCTGGCCTGTTGTCACGCTCGCGCCTCTCTCGCCTCTCCTCCTCTTCCCAGTCGCTTTCATCTTCCTCGTCTTGCGCAGCCTTCTTTTGTTTTTGTTTCGACGGTTTGACCACTTCGAACTCCTCATCATCCTCGTAGGCGTCGACAGCTACGGGTGCTTTTGGTCTGGATTCACTCGTCGGTATATCTTCATCAGACGAAATCTCGTCGGCCACGTCGACATCCATCTCCTCGACCTCCACTTCCTCGGCTGCCTTTTCTTCTTCGGGTTCGTCTAATAAACCCTCGATATCCTTGAATAGGTCCTGGTTGAAAAAAGCCCTGGCACGTTTCGACAGGCCTGACGAGTCTCCCGTGTCCTTGTCAAGGTCTGTCAGGAGCGTTTTCTTGCCAGCCATACCGTCATCCTCAGCACCTGAATCATCGTCGCTGTCCTCGTCCAGCTCGCTCTCCTCGTCGCTGGCCGCCTTCTCGTCTGCTGATACACCCTCCCATTCGTCATCTTCGTGCTCTTTCTTTGACCGTTTGGCACGGTACTTCGCGTCTGTTGCTGCCTTGCGTTCCTTGTAGGCATCGTACATGCCGTCGAGCTCCCGCTCCAACCGGTCCTCCTCCTCGTCGCTGTCCTCGTCCGAGTCTGCTGAGGTTCCCAGGCCGCTGTCTCGGTCCTTTCTAGCATCAGACTCGCTGAGCTTGACCATCTTGCCCTTGGAAATCCTGCCCAGAGCGCCAGCCTTGTCGACGGCCTTGAGCTGGAACATCGAGTCCTCACCCATCGGGCCTCGTTCCTCCATGCCGATGTCCATGGGTGCGGTCATGTTCAGCTGCATGCGCACAATATCCTTCTGTCTGTGCTCGTTCTCCTTGCGCCTTTCCTTCTTTTTCCTAGCCCCTTCCTTCTCTTTGAGTGCCTGCAGCTCCTCTTGGATCCTCATCTCTTCGTCCATGTCTTCTACCTCTGCGGTCTCCTCAGCCAGCTCGGGCTCCTGCTTGTTCTTTTTTGTGGGGAAGCCAAACTTCTCGCGGACCTTGAGCCGCCATTTCAGCAGCATCTTGAACTCCTTCTTGCCGAGAACCTTCAAGTCGTCACAGCACCGGCGGATGTCGTCTGTTGTCTCAGGCAGCTTGTTTAGCGCCGCCAGGGCTACATCTCCATTCTTGGACTGGTCGAAATGCAAGCGGTTCTTGCTTCCCAGAATCGCAATAGGGTCTGTAGTCTGAATAAACTCGGAGGCTGGAACCTCCTTGAACTGTGTCCAGTCCCCTTCCTCATAACCTTCTCTCTTGCGCTTCTTGACTTCAGGATTGTAGACCTTGGCCTCGTTGTTGGGGGTTGGTGCAGCGAGCTCCTCAAAGACAGCGCGGGGGTCGAGGAACTTGGGATCGATGTGCTTGGGGGCCTTGAAGCCTCGGCAGACGACGAAGATCTCGGCGGAAACGTTTCGGGAGGATGGTGGCTTCGTAGCCTCGACCTTGGTGAAGAGCTGGTTGAAGACCCAGAGCAGAGAGTTGTAGTCTTTTGATCGGAAGACCTTTGTGACAAAGGTGCCGCCCTCGACGAGGAAGTCGGTGGCCAGCTTCATGGACTGTAGGACCAGCTCGGCCTGGTTGAAGGAATCCTGCACCCAGGCTGTACCGACGTTGGGGGCACCATCGTGGAGGACGGTATCGGCCTTCCACGTCTTGAGGTGTTTCCTGATGGTGGCGCGGCACTGTTCGGTGGTGATATCGCTCTGGAAGGTGATGACCTTGGGGATGGGCTTGATGGGGGACAGATCGACACCGACGATCAGACTGTTGACGGGCATGACTTCTGCAGCGACCTGACACCATGACTGTATGGCGCGAGAGAGCAATAGTTAGTAAGCGGTAGTGACGATGATTGATTGATTTGCTTTGCTGTATATATCATATCATGTCATGTACTGGGATATAGACTGCATTAACATCAGGACGTAAACACAACGTACACCTGGCGCGGCGCAGAGGTCCAAGAGGACCTTGCTCTTCTCGAGGAAGCCATATTTCTTGTTGAGCTGGATCAGCTTGAAGGCGGCACGGGCGCGGTACCCCTTCTCCTTTGCGAGCTTGTACCACTTGTCGAGACGGCCCTTTCCGTGCTTCTTCTGGATCGCCATGATGGGCAGTCAGTCTTGTGCGACTGCGCTGGTTCTTGTCAGGCGATGATGGTGGTGGTGGTTGAGGCGCCGAGAGAGATGCGCGGAACTAGGATCGGGACCGACTCGAGGCGCAGTGCAGTGCTAAATCGAGAACTTTTTTTTCGATCACAGCGCTTATCTCTTATCGTGGTCTCTCAAGTAATTGGGGTGGGTGTGGGGTGATTTTTTTTTTTTTGGGGGGGGGGGTGGGTGTTGCTGCTCATGCAGCTGCGGTTCGGGGTTAGGGGACGAGCGCGAAGTCCCACTTACAACAGCTCCCCTTGCAGAAAATATGACAGGGGCGGCTGATTGGCCTGGTGGGCTAAAGTGCTACGCGATGTCAACGCGTGAGAAGAGCTCAGACCGCAGAGCTCCATGGCTTCTGGTGGCGTTTTTGCGCGTTCGTCGAATGGAATTGAGCGCAGTGATTGATTGATGACATCGCCCTGCACTCCTGTACCTACCTACCTTGTCTAGTCTTGTCTTCAGCTTGTGTTCCTTCCTCTGATCTGATCACGATCCTACTGACCAGACCTCTTCAACTTCACTGCACTTGTGCACTTTTCAATCTGCCTGCTTTCAATCCTCATATCCTCATTACCTTCTCTTCTCTCACCTCGTAGAAATCAGCGTCCCCAACCACCACAATTTCCCTTCTTTTCCGGGACGAGACAAGACAGCCTGTCTGCCTCTCTGTCATCCTTCTCATCTTTGTCTTCATCTCCAACCTCGACGACTAGACCTGCCCTTCTACAAAAGAGGTTCTCTCCAGCTGCACCTACAATTTCCCGAGTGGCCAACCCCCCTCCCCCGGGATTGGTCCAACCAACCAACCACCAAGGCCATGGACATCAACGATGGCCGGCCCGAGTCCAGCCCAAGCACCGCTGTCTTCTCTTCTCCTCCCCCACCACCTCCAAGACACATCAAGCAGAAACGGGCTCCATCCATTACCCCCAGGAAGTTCAATGCCTTCTTCGCCCGCCGTTCGACGCGTCTTGCGCCAAACGGGGCCTCGGTTGACCAGAGCTCACGTGCCCTGGGTGCCATCACTGGCTCGGCCATTAATAGACGCCAGCGCCAGATCAAGGACGCACCAATCCCACTCAAGTCTCTGAGGACCCGAAACAATGCCGATAGCATTCAGGATGAGAACGAGAATGAGACCGACAACGACAACGAGACCCCAAGACAGGCCAAGAGACGGAAGACTGGCCACTGCACCCCTCCCGACTCGTCACCCGTCAAGCCACCACCACCTCTCTTCCAACCCTCCTCGCCGTGTGCGCGGGACGCCGACCACGCAAGCGTCAGATCAGCACTCCTGAGCCCCTTGCAGTCTCTTGCGACTAGCAGTCAGATGACCGAGGATATTTCGGATTTCGAATGCGATCACGACGACTTTGATGATGACCATGACCCCGAGCCACCGAAGCGCCTTAGACAGCTCACCCACCGTGGAATGGGAGCCCAGCTGTTCCAGCGCCAACTGGGAGATATGCCACGCCCAGGCCGTTCGTATATGTCGACACCAACATCCGATTGGCGCTCAGAGACGGCGGCTTTCAGCTCAGGCCCGACCGATGCCCACTTCTGTTCCAGCCACGAGGGCCTGGCAAGATGTATTCCGTTTTGCACGGCCTCGTGTAACACGAACAGTCTGGTTGCTGTCGGCGACGAGGAAGGGCGTGTGCGCCTGTTGGATACTTCTTCCAAGGCACGCTTCGACAGAATACACCTGTGCTTCCAAGTCCACGGCAACGCCATCATAGACATGGATTTCTCTGAAGACGACCGAAGACTGGCCACAGCGTCGGGGGATCAGAGTGGTAAGGTGATCGATATGATGACCCAAACACAACTGTCCGTGCTGGGCCAGCACACTGCCTCACTGAAGCAGGTCCGGTTTCAACCGGGCCAATCGCAGGGAAATGTAATAGCGACATCAGGCCGTGACGGTAGCATCCAGATCTGGGACCTCCGGTGCAACGGCGGCATGACTATCGTGGACCCGATCAACCTCGAGCGCGAGGTGGGATTGCGATTCACATGCATGCAGAAGATCAGCACTGGTTGCGTCGTCAACTCCTTTTTCGGCGCTCACGAGGCAATGCCTCGCCACCAGACCCGTTCCGTGGGCCTGCTCGCCCCGACCACAACATCGACCGACCATCAGCCGGACATAGCATCCCGGGGTGAGGTTCCTGGCCGCATTGGTGAGGTCTCGGTGACGGCCCTGCAGTGGATGCCTTCTGGCCGTGAGCATCTCCTCCTTTCCGCCTGCGAGGCCGATGCCTCCATCAAGCTCTGGGACATCCGCTCCATCCACACCAGCCGCAACCACCGCGCGCCCACGCCGCTCAGCTACACGGCCACGCCGGCCTCGCACGTCAGCTGGCGGCACTTTGGCATCTCGTCCCTGAGCCTGTCGACCAACGGCTCCAGGCTGTACGCCCTGTGCAAGGACAACACAGTCTACGCCTACAGCACCTCCCATATGGTCCTCGGCCCGCCTCCAGGCACCGCGCCGGCTAAGCGCCCCAAGCACGCGCCTGCGGATGAATCGCCCGGTCCGCTGTACGGCTTCCGCCACCCCAGCTTCCACGCCACGTCCTTCTACGTCAAGTCCGCCCTGCGCCCGATGCGTGACGGCCGCAGTGAGCTGCTGGCCGTTGGCAGCGCCGACAACAACCCTATCCTCTTCCCCACGGACGAGCGTTACTTCAAGTACGAGCTCGAGGCCGCCAGGCTGGGCAACCACAACTCCTCCGACGTGACGATGACGTCGACGTCCTTTTCTCGCCCGGCCACGGCCAGCGGCAGGCCTGGTCTTTCCCGCACGAACTCGTTCGCAGCCCGCCCTGGTGCCGCCGGAGTAGGCGGGCCTGGCGGCAAGGACGACACCCCCATCATTCGCACCGTGAACGGCCGGCCGCTCGGCACGCCGCTCGTGCGCGGGCACGAGAGGGAGGTCGGATCGCTGGCGTGGACGGCCGAGGGAAACCTGGTGTCCGTCGGGGACGACTTCATGGTGCGGTGCTGGTCCCACGGCGACAGCAGTAGCGGCAGCGGCGACGCGCGTGGGGAGACGGATGAGGAAAGAGGAAGCGAGGTGCCTCCGAGGCGCAGCGCCCGCGAGCTGAGGACATTGGGCGAGGGCGAGGGTCGCAGGTGGGGGAGCGGTTGGGCTGATGTGGGCAATGACTGGGACGCTGACGAGGCTGATGATGATGAGTGGTGAGTCAGTGGCATTGCCGGCGGGTTTTCTGTTGGCACGGGAATTTTGATGATACACGCACATGTGTGCGTGAGCCAGCCCAGCCCTGCGACACCCCGATTTGGGGAGATTGGCAAGAGCAGACGACTCCTCACAACATTGAGGGCCTGCCTTGCCTGACTTGGCCACATTTGGAAGTTGTCGTCAGAAGACCTGTTGGATTAGGCGAGGCATTTTCTTACGGCATTTGTAGCATTTCTGGAAAGGGATCAGGCGTAGGCATCGGCGTGGCATGCATGGTACGGCCTTCTTGCTTCCTTTTTTTAATTTATTCTCAGGCCCATGAGAACATTCTAGCTGAGGAGAGGAGGAGAAAGAACGGGTTGAGGTGGTGTGGGGACGGACGATGGCATTCTAGGGTGGAAGGGTAGATGGCATGGCATCCGAAGTAGATAGCCACGGGAGTAGTTACAACATCCCACAAGTCATGAAACCAAACACATATTCTCAATTTGAAAAGTGCTTGTCCCAGCGTCATCTCAGATTTATGTCGTCATTAGGCTGGTCTCGTGCTCTGTCCTTGTAGGTTTCTTCACCGCACCGCCGCCCACCTCTATCCAGAAAGGAAAGATCCCATCCACGTAGTATCAGCCGCCCTAATGCATACGTCCAGCCTTATGGAGGCCATTTCTATCCCATGGCATCAAACCATCGTACAAGGAGTATTGGGTATCATGATTCATGTTCTGCATCCTGAGGGTTTCCTCGTCTCGCTCGCCCAATTCCCGTTTCCCAAGTCCTCACCAGAGGCTACATGCATCCATTCTATCCCGATGCGCAAACGCAAAAAGCCACGCAGTGCCAAGACCAAATGCTCGCTCATGGTTTTTCATGATCGATTGAAATCACCAGTCCTTCCCCACGAAATAAGCCGGCACGGCCGTCCCGTACACGTAGAAGCACGCCGCGATACCGACGGCAACGCTGATGAACACGGAAAAGATCGAGACCGTGGATTTCAGGGACTGGTCGTGCCCTCCGTTCATGATTTGTACCGTAGCCGCAGATGTTCCGGGGTTTTTATTCGCCGGCACAGCAGGGCTCCGGAATATCAAGCAGACCTTGGACCCCGGGCCCATGCTGCCCCGATAATCGTCGGAAGCGCCGTCATTGCCTCCGGTGCCGTGTCGTCCAACGTTGAAGTCGGTATCCGGCTGCTGATCATCATCATACCGGATCGTCCGAAAGCCCTCGCCCGGCAAGACTGCGTCGCGCGCAAGATTCGCCTCCCGTTCGTCTTCCTGAAGAGCTTTAGATACCCCATCCGACGAATCTAACAATCTCTTTGAGCTCTCGGACAGTCCAGGCGGGTAGGTGGTACCGGTGTTGGGAGCACCCACGCCACTAGATTTTCTCACCTTCCGCAAAAGCCTTCCCTTGGCGATGGCAATGCTGTCCCTCAGCCGGGAGCCGATCCCCAATGGCCGAGGCTGCGGCTGATGCGACGACGGACTCACGCCTTTTGCGGCTCGGCCCTGTGTCTTCCCCTGGAGCGCCTCCTCAGCCCCGCCGCCGCAAATCTCGTCCAGCTGCCGCACCACGGCCTCAAGGTGCTCAAATATGGCCACCGACTCTGCGATTATGTCTTGCCACTCGGAATCCACGAGTCCCCCCGATGCATCGGCGAAGCGCCGCTTAAACTCGGCTTTCAGGTCCTTGAACTGCTGCCGTGGGTTCTCCTGGCCGATCGGCGTGTCGAAATCGAAGAAAGAGAGCGGCAGGGTGATAGATGGATCTTCCTTTGCGAGCCCGTGCGGTGTCGAATCGCACTCGGACGTCGAGTGCCGCCTCAACTTCTCAGGCTCTTCCGGCTCTCTGTTGCAAGGCACCATGCCCGGCCTGATAGGATCCGGCACGGCCATCCAGAACCCGGCCCGCAGGTACATCAGCTCCGCGCGGATGTATGACCCGCCGGACAGCAGGGCAAGGTAAAGGCTGTAGGAGTACGCCAGCAAAAGGTGCGGCCGTGAGCTGATTGCCTCCTCGATGTGCGCTATAAATGTGCCCAGAGCGCCGGTGGTCCCCGCTGACCGAAGCTGCTCGTCTACCTCGTGCGCCGACCAGCCTGTCATGGCACGGATGTCGGCCTTCACCCGGGCAGCGCGCAGCATGTTGGGCCAGTATGCCATCTCGAGAGCATGCCGAGAGCGATCTGTCTCCAGTAGCGGTTGAATTCCATGCCTGTGGTCTGGATCACTGGGATCCCCGGGTTTGCGGAAAGGATATGCGTATGGGACGGGGGCAATATCTGTGTGGACGTGCAGGATGTTCTGCCACAGGGACTCGAAGGCGATGTAGATGGCGCCAATGTGTAGTAGTCCGGTGATGTAGGTGGAGGGGTTGTCGGCCTGGGGCGGCACGGCGTGGGGCATTCGGTCGAGGATCAGCCTGTTGATTTTGGTGTGACTCGACAAGATCGCAGTATTAATGGATTGTGCCAGAGACCGCGACTCCCCAGCCGGAGGTAGTTCTGTGTTGTCTGCCATGGCGTATGGTGCTTGTCTTGAAGTGAAATTGGTCGCGTACCAAGCATTCACTACATTTCGGGAACAATGTCTCGGGAGACCATGCGAGCGTGTTATATATGGCAGGGTGAAGGGGGCCAAGGTCGTTTAGTCGTGAGATCCGATGAGTATGGACGTGACTGGTGGGACTGGTAGTGGGGGCAGTTCCGAGTGAGTCGAAAACGTGACTGGCGATCTCGATGTGCTTCGTCTTGGATCGTGGGTCGTCGGCCGTGGGACGGCACCACGTCACTCATAGGCCGGGATTGGATATCAAGGACGAGAGCACAGAAGGGTCGGAGGAGGGATGTTGAGTCGTGATAGGTAGGAAATGAGCGTGGGAATGAGGATGCTGTGCTCTGGACGCTGTGCAATAGGAGAAGGCGGTGGTAGTCGTGATATAGTATACTCAAGAATGAGGACCAAAAATCTACTGTCCAATGTAAACAAGGAGGATGATGATGCTCGAGAAACCCCAGAATATGCAGTGCTGAGACAAGGAAAGGATCAGATACGGAGAAGGAGACAAAATAACGAGACGAGGAATGAGAAGGGAAGAAGTTGCTTCGTTCCCACATGCAAAAGAAATGCCAGTACGCAGGTACTTCTTTTACCTCTTCTGGGCAGCTGGAGGAGGCCAGCCGCGATTGGATCAGAGCAGGCCAGGCCAGGCGATGACAGGGACAGGGACAAGGACAGGGTGAAGGAACGAAGAAACCGATAATCTGGTCCGGCAGGGGCTCTCAACGCTCCACCTCCAGAACAGACGTGCGTGCAGTCACGGCAGCACTTACGGAGACGGAGGAAAAAGAGACGGCGCGATGGCCGGCGTCATTCGACAACCCGGCCTTGGACCAACACTAAGACCAACACGAGCACGCTCGACCGAGCAGAGCAAGGGAGGGTGAGGAAGAAAATAGAAACAGCGCGACTGCCGAGGCCAGGAACATGACAGACACAGCGGAGAATGGAGTGATGTGATCTCATTGAACGCCACCGTTGAAAGTCACAGCCACAGGCAGGTAACCTTTACTGCTTTCCCAAAACGCTGGAGGAACAAGCACTGTGTCGAAGGGAGGCGACTATGAGCAAATGAGGCTGACACTCTGACCAGTTGGGAGACGGTGGCGATTCTAGAACTGGCGGGAACATTGAATTGGGCAAGCGCCCCACTTTATCTGCTTGGAAAGTCAAGGACTCCAGATGTCCGTGGGGAAGGCCTGGCCCACCATCGCCCTGTTCTGCATCAAGGGTCCCCCCCACATGAAGTCATAGGGAAGCTGTTGTGGGGGGTGGGGCCGTCCAATTCCAAGGGTCATCATAACCCTTCAGATTTGCTCCGAACCTTGGCTCAGCATACGTCACATTCTTTCACATGAAATGTTCACGCACAGATGCATCAATGAAAGCGCCCTGAATTCGTATCTGACACTTGTGAGACACGATCACATACCTTGGGGAGAAGGGCACATCAAACCATAACCATATGCACCACACATCAAGCTGCGCAGAGAACCAATCAATCATAACCTCGTCCTCGGTTCCAATTTGCGCAGCTCTGCCGTGACGTTGAGCGCACGCCTCGTCGCCAGGTCGAGCATGACCTCCTCGCTGCCCCCAGGCACAGTGATGGCCTTGACGTCCCTCCAGATCCGCTCCACGCGCTCTCCTCGCCCTGCCCCTCTCGTCAGGCCGATTCCGCCCATTATTTGGATGGCCTCGCGGACCACGTGCTCCAGTACTATCCCGCTGTGGGCTTTGATCTGAGCAGTCGTGCCCGCCAGGAGGAACTCTCCTTCGGCTGTCGAGAGATGGCCGAGTTGGTAAATCAAGCTCTGTGAAGGTGGCATGTCAGCGTTGAGGTCTGGTGCTTTTGGGAACACGCCACTGACCTCGATCCATGACTGCAGTGCTTCAGTCTCCCTGCTCATGTTGGCGAGTTTGAATCGAATGACCGCTGTCATGCCGCTCATTAGCATCTCTCGAGCCGGACTTATATGTGTGTGCCAGTCTCACTTACGGTGATCTGTGAGCTTCTTTCCAAAAGTTTCCCGGCTCAGTGCGTACTCGATCGAGTCTTCTAGGCACACCCGTGCCTGCCGAACCGACTGCATCGCGATGAACAGCCTCTGGATATTAACGTCGTGTCAGTCTTCCAGGTCAGACTATCCGACAGTCCTCAGAAAGGCGCACTGTCTTGTCAGTGGGGAGAGGCTCACTTCGTGGTTGAAATTCGAAACAATATACTTGAACCCCTTGCCTCGCTCGCCAACCACCATGTCGAGCGGGACTTCGACGTCGTCAAATTCCACAAACGCCGTGCCGGCCGTTGTGGAGCCCGACATTTCCATATGCCTTGTAGACACGCCTTTTACTCGAGGCACCACCACAAGCGTAAAGTCTCCACTGGTCTCTTTCACCAGCGTGAGAAAGTACTGCGCGTACATGCCGCCAGTGATCCACTATTGATTATCAGCAAGTCCTCCATATATGTGATGATATCAAAGATAGACAGAATTAAGAAGAAATGGACGTTGATATCTGAACATACTTTCTTCTGTCCATTGATGATGAAGCGGGCTCCATCGTGTGAAAGCACCGCTTCCGTCTTCAGACCACGGACATCCGATCCTGCGTCGGGCTCGGTTATGGCCAAGGCTATTCTAGACTTTCCAGTGAGGACATCTTTGACAACGCTATTTTCAGTCAGATTTTCTCGTCCTTGTCATGAAGCAGGGCCCGTCCTTACGTTTGTTGCAGCTTTGCTGATCCGAATTTGTGAATCGCAGGGATCACGAGTGTCTTCTCTCAGAATTCCAATCAGAAATTTGTTTCCGTCTCACGGGAATGTTGTACAAAGACCTTACCACGCCACCAAATAAGCCGCTCTCGAGCCTAGAAGGGAACAAGTAAATCTTTGCTTCAATCGCACATTGGGGCAATACATTGGGAAATACTTACCCTATACCACCGGTGCGCCCTATCTCATCATGAACAATCAAATCATGAAAGCCGTCCCACTCTTCCGCTGGTACCTCACCGATGATGGGATATTCCCCCCTCCAGTCATTGGGAATGGTTGGTCCAGCAGCAATAGGCATCAAGAGGCCATCCTCAGCAGCTTTCTTAAAGATCCAGTCTGGGATCGAGGCTGCCTTCTCCCAGTCCTGAACATTCGGGGTCAGGTTCTATAGTCTTGTTATTAATCTTATGTTTTTTGTTTTGAAATGTTACACGTTCATTCGGGGTCGTCGCTAATTTACCTACCTTGTCGACCCAGGATCGCATCGCCTGGCGCAGCTGTCTGTGGCTGTCGCGATAGTACGGGCTTGGACAGCCCCGTGCCCATGGCGGCTCTGCATAAGGTAATTTTGAACCGTATAGCCAGTTCTTCTTCACATCATCTGACAGTATCGACATTGTTTCCAGGCAGCGGTGCTTCTTCGGGTTGCTTGCCGTTCGAGTTGAATGTGGTACCTCAGGATCGAACTATGACTGGCAGTGTATTTCCAATAATGTACTCACCGAAACTGCCTATGAAGCAAGTCACACCTCTTGCACTGATTTCTAGCACTTGAGAACAAAGGTTGGACTTGGTTCGTGTCGCGAACTCTCGGTGCGGTCTCTGAAGGGTCAACTTAATTCCGAATGCACCTCCCGAGGCCCGGTTCCGCGGAATTATGCGGGCGGAGTCGACCCCGACCACCCCGATCACCACTGGCACTTGTCCGGCAATTGTTGCGTTACCCGTTTAACCAAGGTACGATCATTTTGACGATATGTATCGTTAAAAAACACTACATATCATTCTGCCGAGCGTGGGCTACCTTCATGTCAGCTCATGTAAGTAGTATTTTGCAAAGAGGCGTGGCTATTCTCCGGATCTTCTAACTAGGTAGCCACTGAATCCATTTGCGAGATCACAAGGCGTTCTTGTCCCAAAACCTCGGAAAAAATATCGTCCACAATTCATATATCGTCATGGTTGTAGATCAGCTGCTGCCTCGATCTATGTACCTGGGCTCTTGTGTAACGTGTTGCGGCTGCTCACTGGCCTTCTTGTCAAATCTGCATTCAAAAAATACGGGAATGGACTCAATCGAATGCCAGGCCCCTGGCTCGCCGGCTTCACAGATCTGTACAGGTTGTGCATTGTCTGGGGACGGAGGCCAGAGCTATGGCACATCAGCCTACACGAGAAGCACGGAAAGGCTGTGAGCCTGGGCCCAAACACGGTCTCAATAGCGGACCCTGAAGCGATCAAGACCATATAAAGTACGGCCTCAGCAACGGCTATGTCAAGGTTAGAAATTATTTCTCAACTCGTCGAGGATTTCCAACTCTCCTTCTAACGTTCAAATGTTACCCCCAGTCCGAACATTGAATTCCATCCAGTTCAGCAAACAATAGCCAACAGCCGCCCGCTCCAGTCGCTTTTCAATACAACTGACGAACAATTCCACGCCCGTCTTCGCAGAGCCGTGTCGAACGCCTTCGCTATGAGCACCCTAGTCACTTTCGAGCCCTTGGTTGACACGACCACCGTCGCGTTCCTCGAGCAGCTGAAGAAGCGCTTCGCTGGGCGCGCAGACTGCGAGGGCATTTGCGACTTTGGGGTCTGGCTGCAGTACTATGCATTCGATGTCATCGGCGAGCTGACGTACATACTCCAAGCGACTACATAGGATTTGTGGATCGTGTTGGAATATTCTAGACATCTATGCTTATTACAAATACGGGATATCTTATTTCCTACTGTTTCCCTATAGTAAATTAGATATATCTATATATAGGGGGTATTGCCCCTATAATCTAGATTATAGCTAGCCTAATAGATTAAGCGTTTAATCTAATAGATTATAACCCCGGAAGCTCTGCCCTATTTTTCTTTTAATTAAACTAATTAAAATAAATACTAATTATATAATACCCCTTAAAGCTACCTCTCTAAAATCTTCGATAATTATATAATACCCTTTAAGGCTATTTTAACTAAAACCTTCGATTAAACTAATACCTTTATTAAAAGCTAAGTATTCCGTTAAATTACCTAATTAGGCTAATTAATAAGCCCTCGATTAATTATAGCTTTCAATTTAATATTACCCTATCGATCGAGTTTTCTTAAGCCGGTAATTATATAATCGCTTTATTTAACTTTATCTAAATACTTCTTAATATTTTAATAATTACCTAATTAATTTATCCGAAACCTATATTATTTAAAAGCCCTTTTCTCGCTTTATATCGTTATTAACTCGGATTTTAAGATTTTTTATTATATTAGTTTATAAATAATAAATAATCTTAAATCTTTTATATCGATTTATCCCTTTAATCTATTATAACCTTTTCTTTACCATTATTTTTATAATTCTTTATTTATTTTAATAATAGCTTTTTTAAATAAATATAATATCCTAATACTTAACGATATAAAAAACTATATTTATTAAAGTATAAAAATTAAAGCTTAGCTAAAAAAGGAGAATATTATTAGAAATAACCCTAATTTACTTTTTTAGGGCTTATTTAAAGTCTAAAATAAAAAAGCCCTTATAAATATTAAGCTAATATATAAATAAGCGTTTATTATATTTATTAAAGATATAAATAATATATAAAAGGTATAAAGTATTTTAAAATCTTATTATAAGCCTTCCGGCTTTATAAGCTAATATATACTTTATAAAAAGTTTTTTAATACTATTTTTAATAATTTTAAAAATATAAAATAATATATTAATAAAATAAAGCTTCTTTTTAAAGATTTAAAGGTAAATAATATAGAATTGCTTAAGTAAGTTATTATAAGCTGGATTTTTTATAGCCTTAACGATAAATATTCTAAATTTATTTAAAATATAACCTAAAATCTTTATTAAGATTTTAAAGCCTACTTTATAGATATACTTTTTTTTAGCCTATTAAATAAAAGCTAAGAAAAAATTTTAAAAAATTCCTTAGAAAAAGCCCTATATATTAAAAGGAATAAATTAAAATCTTTAATTATATATAATAATTATAAGCTAAAGGGCTATATTCGGGAAAACTATTATTTTTTCTTTTTAAAAAAAATATTCTAAAGCTAAAAAATAAAGAAAGCTATTTAGGAAAAAGAAAAAATAAAAATATCTACCCTTTTAAGAAAAAATCTTAATAAGAAAAAATATAAAAGAGCTATAAAGGTATTCCTTACCTTATTTATTAGTAATAATACTTTCGAAGCTATAAAAAAATCTTTTAAAGCCGAGAATATAGCTATAGCTATAGATAACTTAAATAATAGCTATAATTAAAATCTTATAAATTTTTTAAATTTATTATTTAATAATTTAATAGAAATAAAGATAAATAACTTATATACCCTATATATATATATTATAATAGCTAATAGCTTTATAGAAAATTTAAAATATATAGATTTTATAAAAATAGCTATAAATAATAATATAAATATAATTAGTTTTAAAAATATAAATTTATTTAATATTATAAAGCCTATTAATAAAACCGTTAAATAGGGTAATATTAATATACTATATATAAATTAAATAGGGAATATAATAATAAATTTCCTTAAAAATAATATTATAAAATAAATAAATAATATATATTATATTTTATTATTAAGCCTTAATATTATAAGCTATAAGATTATATCTTATATTATAAAAGTTAAGCTAGATAGAAATAATATATCTTTATATAAAAAAGTAATTAATAAGCTTATAAATCGGGGATATTAGAAAAACGGATTATATTATATAAAGATTAAGATATTAAAGATAAAAAATAACTATATATATAATATATAATAAGCTATAAGCTAAGAAAAGCTATATATATAGCATTATAAATTAGGATATATAAATATATATATATTAAAAATATTCTTTATTAAAAATAAAATACTATTTAAAATAGATAAGTTTTTATAAAACTATATTAATAAGTATAATATTTACTTAAAAGTAAAATATATAATAAAAATAAATAGGGAAAGCTTAAATAATAAGATATATAATATATTTAAAAAAGTATATAATAATATAGGTAAACCTTTAAAACCTATATATAATAAATATAAATATTATATTTTATTCCTTAATAAATATAGTAAATATTTAAAGGTTATACTTTTTAAATATAAAAATAAAGTATTAAACGCTTTTAATAATTATAAAAATAAATATAAAAATAAATATAATAAATAAATAAAAAAGTTTTTTACCGATAATAAAAAAGAATATATTAATAAAAGATTTAAAATAAGTTTAAATATATATAATATATATTACTATATAACGCCTATATATATAAAAAAGCCTAATAGGCTTATAAAAAAACTAAATCTTATTATAATAAATAAAATATATTACCTATTATATATAGCTAATTTATTTATTTACCTATAGGGTAAGGCTATAAAATATATTATTTATTTATATAATATAATATTATACCGAGATCTATATTTTAAAACTTTTTATAAATTAATAAATAAAAAATAACCCCTATATATAAATAACCTTAAAACCTAGGGATCTATAGTCTATTATAAAAATAATATATATAAAATAAAACTAAAACCTTAAAATAATAAAGGTATATTATTAAATATAATATTAGATATTAATATATATAGGGTTTAAGATTTAATAAATAAAAAGCCCTTATTAGTAAGGGATATAGTTATACTTAAAGGAAAATATATTAATAATATAGCAGCTTTAAGTATAAATAATAATAATAATAATAATAATAATAACACTTATATATAGCCTAATATAAGTAATCCCGCATTAGATATATATAAGCTAAACGGTATAGATAAGCTAAATAGTATATAAAATAGGAAGGAAAATTCTCCCCTTATATTAAATAAGATAATAATATAAGGAAACCTAAAAAACTATATATATAGTATAAGTAATATACTATTAAATAACTAACTATCGATATTTAATAAAAATATTTTAGAAATTAAATATTATTTAATAATAGCTATAATTTTAAAACTAAATAATATAAAAGAACTATTAAATAATCCAGAAAAATAATTATAGTTAAAATCTATACTAAATAAAAATAATAGTTTATTAAAATAGAAAACCTATATAATAATAGATTTACCACCCGGCTATAAGGCTTTAAGGGGGAAATAGGTATTTAAAAAGAAATATATATCTAATATAAATATAATAAAGCCTAATTAGATAATAAATAAAGAAAATACCACCCGATATAAATCTAGATAAGTAATATAAGGCTATAATTAAAGATTAAATATAAATTATTTAAAAACTTTTTCCACTATATACCGGCTAAAAATATATACTATACTGCTTATAATAGCTATAAATAAAAACTGGAATATATTAAGCTATCGACTATTTTATTTATTTAAGTTCCCCTATTAAGCTGGAACGATAGTAAATATCTAAGAAAGATAAGGTATAATATATCTTTTAAATTAATATAGTAAGTTTTATTATATAGGACTTTTTATAATAACTTATTAATCTTCTGCAAGCCTATCTATAATTAAAAGCCGCTATTCTATACTAGTAGCTATAGCGTTAGGCCGTGCCTAATCTATTTACGCCGGTACTTTTAATAAGCTATTAGCCTGTTAAGGTTAAAGCTATCGCGGGCTGTAAGTAACCTAATCTAACGCCGTTAAGCACTATTTAAAAGTGCTATCGCTGTATAACTTAGGCCTTCTAATATAAGTTGCTTAAAATAGGCGATGTTAAAAAGCCGCTATTACTCTAACTAAGGTTCTAGCTCTGCTCTTAAGTGTAAATATATACCTATCTGGCAAAACCGAGCGACTACCATAACCTTTTCCACTATATTGCAAGACTACTCGAAAGCAATTATTTAGCCGAAACCGAGACAACTGCTAATTAAGCTTAAACCACCACTTACACGCGCCTAAGACCCAGGTAAGGCCACCATATTCTATTGCTACTCTGGATATATAGATCTAACAGCTTTACAGCCACAGAAATAGACTTTATTTATAATAAGCAAATCTTTACCTAGATAAGAGATTCTTTTGCTAAAGCAAAGGAGCGTAAAGATAAGAACTCTTCCTTATCCTAATAAATCGATATATTTATTAGTACCTTAGAGATATATAAGATTTATTTAAAAGAAATAAAGAAGTTTATTACCTATAAAGTAAGGATTTATAATAAGCTAAAGGGAAATAAGCCGAAAGGAAATAGGGATATTAATCGTTTAATACGCTTCTTTAAGAAGATTTACCTTTTATTTAGATAAATTAGAAAGATAAAGCCTAATTATAGAAATATAATATAGTTAAATAAAATTTAGTTTAAAAAAAAATATAATTATAGGTCTTTTAACCTTATACTTAAAAGGGATATATTAAGCTATAATATAAAAAATACATTTCTATACTCGGAAATAAACTATAAAATATATATAAAATTACCTTTACTTATATATATAAATAAGCCGGAATATAAAAATAAAGTTGTAAAGCTCTTAAAGGGTATATATAGCTTAAAGTAAGCGCTACTACTATAATATAACTTCCTATATAAGTTATTATATACTATAGGGTTTATTATTTATTCCTATAATAAAGGTATATTTATATATAAAAATAAATAAATAATATTTATTTACTATATAGATAATATTATTATAATAAAGGTAAATTAATAATATATAAACGATATAATAAATAACTTATATAAAACTATAAACTTAAATTTTTAAAAGGAATTAAATAGTTTTTTCGGAAATAATATCGATATAAATCGTAAAAATAAAACGATAACTATAAACTAAAATAAATATATCGAGAAGATATTAAATAAATTTAATATAGCCGAAAAGGTAATAAATAAAAAGATAATTCCTTAACTTACACCCTATATATCTAATAGAAAATTAATAAAAAATACAGATTAAGCTAATAATAATACTATAGAATTATATTAATAATAAATAAGGTCTATTTTATTTACTAGCTTAAAAATAAGGTTAAACTTAGCTTATTCTATTAATAAATTAGCTAAATATATAGCTAACCCTAACTAATATTATATAAATAAATTAAATAAAATATAGGGATATATATATAAATTCCCGAGAATATTTAAATAATATAATTATAACGAAAATAATTTATAAATAATAAGCTATATAGATTTAAATTAAAGCAATAGTCTTAATAATAGTAAAAATACCTTAAGCTATATATTTAGCCTATATAATATAAATAATAATAATAATAATAAAATTAACCCTATAAGTTAGTTTTCTTAACTATAAAAAACACCCGCTCTTTCTATAGTAAAAGCGGAATATATAGCATTACGTAAGGCGGTAAAAGAGGCTAAATATTTATATAATTTACTAAAATATTTTAATAATAATCTAAAATTAAAATATAATATATAGCCACCTATTATATATATAGATAATAAAGAGGCTAAAATATTAGCTAAAAATAATATATTTTATAAAAGAATAAAATATATAAATATAGCTTATTATTATATAAGATATATAGTAAAATAAAACCGAGTAATTATAAAATATATAAATATTAATAATAATTTAGCAAATTAACTTATAAAACCTATATCTAAATCTATATATAAAGAGTTTAAATATAAATATAATCTAATAAAGCAATAAAATATATATATTAGCTAGAGAATAAAGAGGTTTACCGCCTTAATAATATATATATATAACGAAAAGGCGTTTACTCTTTAAAAACTAAGGTATTTTCTCCTTTAAATAAATAATATATTTATTTCTATAGCACTATGGCGCATTAGTTAAGCGTTAGGGTACCCTTCTGCATTAGCAATGCAAAGGGTATAGGTTTAAATCCCGCTAATGCCACTAAACCTACCCTCCCTTTAATGCGCCCCTTTAGCGCCGAAGGGCGAGACTATTTACCCCTAACTAATTCCCTATAATTGCGTACCTATTACTATTAATTACTATATCCCCTAGCTAATAAGGTTTTTTCCCCGTATTACGGATTTTTCCCTATTAGGCGCCTATAGGGCCTCCCGGGAGGTACCTAACGGCGTAGCAAATGCTCCTTACTATATAAAGTTACTCGCGGAAGCTTAAGTGTAAAGCAAACTAAGGTTTATCGAGGAAGCAGGAGCTACAGCCTTAACCACTATAGCCCCCCCCCCTTACTTACTATATTCTAAGCTCTAAGAGACGGAATTTAAATAAGACAAATAATCCATATTTATTTCTATATATAATAAGTAACTTAAAATATATATAAAATATTTATAAAAATATTAAAGGTTTTCCTTTAAAAATATAAAAACAGAAAGGTTTTTCTTAAAATACTATATATATAACTTATACGGTATACAATATATATATAATATACACTTAATATATATATATAAGAAATAAATTTTACTAAAAAAGTATAAATTTATAATATATATAATATAATTAATATAATATATAACCTAAATACTATAAAAATAAATAAATATTATAGCTATTATAAAATCTATAAACGCCCTATATAAATAATGTAAATAACCCTTTCGAATAATAATATATAACGTACTATATTTAAGGCTACAAGTTTAATAGTATTCGAAATAACCTTTTAAGATTTTTACCTATATAATAAGATATTTTTACTTATAATAGAAAATTTTTCTTATTTTAATAGGTTTTTATTTCTATATAAATAAATACTTTACTATATATATATAAATCTTACGCTATATTCTATAAGAATATCCCTTTTATAAGCAAATTAATTCTTTATATATAAAGGAATAAGTTTAAGGGGGGATATTAGAATATTCTAGATATCTATGCTTATTATAAATACGGGATATCTTATTTCCTACTGTTTCCCCGTAATAAATCAGATATATCTATATATAGGGGGCATCGCCCCCGTAGTCTAGACTATAGCTAGCCTAATAGATTAAGCGTTCAATCTAACAGATCGTGGGGTTGATTTTGACCATTGATATCATTGGGAACCTAGAACGGCTTCTGAATTGTGTCTCGGTGGTATTGTTCCCAAACTTGCCGGGTCTGAATACATGTTCATGTCAGCTAACACTATGAACAGGTTGGCCAGCTACCTCTCCTGGACCGCATCCTCTTCAAGAGCCCTATTAGGTTGTGGATGAGCAAGCACAATCTCCTCGACTCAACACGCCCGTGGTTCAATTTGCCCGCGAGCGCATGGCAGACCGCAAAGACTGGGCAGATCGAGAAAGGCATATCGGCCAAACCAACCGGACCCGGCTCCGGAAGGCGAGACTTCCTTTCCCGCTTCATCGACGCATTTATCAGCGAAAAGCGCGTGCTGGCCCTCACGGTCGCGAATATGTTTGCTGGCTCGGACACGACGGCCATTAGCCTACGGGCCATCTTTTACAACCTGCTCAGGAGCCCTTCGGCGATGAAGAGGTTTATGACTGATCTGGTGGCCGAGAGCAAGTCCGGTCGCTTGACCAGCGACGAAGAGAATGGTGAGGCTGCCTTGGTGAAGTGGAATGAGGTTCGGGAGCTGCCATATCTCAGCGCCGTGATAAACGAGGCCTGCGGTGTCACTCAGCGGCTGGCCTTCCTCTCGTGCTCGTCGAAGCAACCCCGGAGTGCTTACCGAGACCCGGATGCCCGACAAATGACATTCTATATTGCGGCTCAAGCCGCCGAGCCATCGAGAAACTTTTATAATTGGCCTAGCAATTTCACTACCGAACATGTAACGCCTCACTCGATTGCTGTTCCCAAATGATGATGGATGCTAAAGACCACTTCATGAATTTCGCACCGATGGATTCCGCCGTCACCAGAACAGATCATTACACACGACATACTCACGCCATTTATGCCAGTGTGCCAGGGCCATGGGACATGTCGATTCGGCATGACCTTCCCTCTCGACTCAGACCTGCAGTTCATGAATACAACGTCATGGGGACGAAGAATTCTGGCTACACAATCATCCTCACCCATGGAACATCTTTCAACAAGTTTTTCTGGGAACTAGTCATCGACTACCTGTTGTCGACACCAGGAGCCAAGCCTGCAATCAAGCGCTTCATAGCCATTGACGCTGCGAACCATGGCGACAGCGCTGTTCTCAATCGCCGGATCCTACGCAGGAAAGGTGAGTTACAGCCTTCCAAGAAAACTTTGGTTTTCCAGGGGATGTATGAGACTTATATGTCTTGCTCGTAGCATGCTGGCCGGATGACTCGAGGGACATTCTTCACGCCTTGGAATATTTTGGTGCTCAACAACCGGTCGTAGGCATTGGTCATTCGTTTGGAAGTGGCTCTGTGTAAGTCTTTCTGCATGAACCCACTCCTGAACTGTGCCGTTTTCCGATCAGCTTTTGCTAAAACACCTCCTCTCGGTTTAGGTGCCATGCGGCCATGATGAAACCAGATGCTTTTATGGGAGCAATTTTCATCGAGCCAATCTTGTTCCAGATGAGGGAGCAGACAGTGGGAGTCAAAGTAAATACCTTTCTCACATAGGATGTTTTCCCCTGCAGCTGATACCTGATTAGAACAGAACTTACGTCTGCAATTGAAAGAGGCTTTAAAGATTGGGACAATAGACATTTTCTAGGAGCAAGGAGTGGTACCGTTGGATCAGAATGACCCAAACTCTGATTGGACTTCAAAGAAGCCGAAAGACCAAGAGGCGGTATGTATAAATATCATCAATTTGCACGTGTGAAGATTGAGTCTCTCAAATACTCGCTGACCAATCTACTGATTCTTCAAGGCCACATGTCTCGCGGCGCCACACCCACAAATCCTACAGCTCCTGAAAGAGTCCAAGCGGAGGCAATATTTCATTTCGGCCTCGGACAGCACAGTCATGTAAGAGCCAGACATGTATTTCCAGCATGCAGCTGCTTGTAGACGAAAGCAAATTCTGACTCGACACCAGCCATAGCTCGGCAGATAATCGACAATTGGTCGAACGTATTGTGCGTCCCCCTTCTACGACTCAGGTCGTCGCCGGGGCAGGTCACTTGGTTTTTTTTTCTGACGGCCCGTCCGCTCCCTTAACCCACCCCGATATGGCGCGCCTCATGGTTAGTCCTAATTATAACCGCTTGAGGTGCTAATCAGATCCCCATGACACATTCTGAGAGGCTGAGCTCCATCATTGCTGGCATTCTCCACGAGACCAGTACGGGGATTCAGACGGAATTTCCGCAACGATTCCGCCTCTAGTCACGCCCCCAATGTGCTTAAGCATCCAAACAGCCGCAAGTGCTACGAGCGCATAGAGGGCCAAGCCCACGCACCATCCCGTCCCGTGCTGCATCAGGGCCCGATCCACTCTCTCCAGATCCAGTTGTGAACCTTAATAGTTGGCGCATTGCTGGAGAGACACAAGTGGATGAGTGGATACGCGACATACGCGAAGCACTCCGAACGGGCCGTGCATTGAAACTCTGTTATAATATTCTGCCAATATTGTCAGGAAAGCATCTATCAATGACACAATCCACAAAATGCTGTGAAAGAAACTCTCGTGTGTGAATCGCTCACTCCTAGCCAAGCGCACAGCCGTCCAAGAGGTCTAGCAGCTGCTGCACCCACCACGTCCGACTGGTCTCCCACGTCTGCCCGGCAGCTTCGGGTCCGAGGAATGCGGAGATGTCTGTAGCCAACATGACCCCCGAGTCCGGACAGGCCGAAGACGTCGGAGGCAATGTGGTGGTCGCGTCAACGGACATCGGTGAGACCCCACCCGGTGGGCAGCTCGACAGCAGCAGGACCTCGGTGGGTGAGGCCCAAGACGCGACGACGGCTGGCAGAGACCAGTCAAGCCCGCCCGCGAAGAGGATGAAACGGGGGAAATACATCTCGAAAGCCTGGTATGTCCACTGTAGGGGAAGTGACTGGGAGAATCACCCCCCTTGGCGTGACATACGCTGATACAGCTCGTCGGCGCCCAGCACAGCATGTCAGCAACGCAAGATCAAGGTCAGTATGCCATCCAGAGAGGCGCCTATAGCCACAGACTGCTCAACGAATCTAAGTGCTCGGGTGGGTACCCTTGTGCTCACTGCAAAGCCAAGGGTCGAATCTGCGTGTCTGCTGCCAGAGGGCGGCCCAGACAGGCCCCGAAGACCTCCGGGCCCACCTCATCCGACGCGCCACGGGCTACCGAGGGTTCCTCTGCCAGGTAAATGGCGCAATGCTTAGGAGTGAGGTTGACATGTTGCTTGCTGACCCTGCTCTCGATGTAGCACAAGCAATCAAGAGCTTGCGGCCCGTATCGCCGAGCTCGAACGCCGGTTGGACATGATGCAACAATCAGCCGGAAGCCCTATCGAATTCACGGCAGCTCGGACTCGGCGTGAGTCTGGGCCCCTTGGACCTGTTCATGAGAACGATTCCCAGTCGCCGGCTTCTGCACAACTACAAAGGGTCCTGGAGCCAGACGGGCAGTCCTTCATGGGGGAGCTATCTATGACCTCGGCCCTTGCAGAGGTTGATGGGAGCCTGAGCGAAGAATCCGCAGACAACATCAGGCAAGTCGCGATCGACCTCCCACGAGATAGGCGTCCTGTGAATAACAAGTCCACACGTAAGGAGAGCGGCTGGCTGGAGAACATCTTAGAACGTTATGGCGTCGTTGCAGACGAGGATGAGTGGAGGCGATACATGGGACTCTTCTTTGAGGAGATCGCTCTTGTGCATCGTTTTGGCCCCTGACTCCGACTTAAATCTGGACCTGTTGAGTGGTTGTCGGTTCATTTCAGGTTGAGGTGCTCTTATACAGAAATGCTGTAAGTTTTCCTCCTTCCATTTCAGTTCTTTAAGCTTAATTCAATTATGAGTCGATCGTCACAATTAGCAGATGATAAAAACTGGCAATTCCACAAGGGATGGGATAGGAACAGAAGTATCACGTATCACTCCCCATGAATGGTCACTGAAAATATCAGGACGGACTTCACAGCTATTGAACTGGTGGCTGTCTTTGATTGTCGTGTGCAAAAAGTCAAAGCTATCTGCGTAGTGTTATGCATTGAATATCCCCAAGCAACGCGCAAAAAAATCAATCCGAATCCGGGATCTTGAAGCCACCGACCACCCTACGAGTAAACACCTCACCCGGGTCGACCCGGGCTCTAAGCGCCCGCAGCTCCGCGACGCTCTCGGCGCCGTAGCTCGCGATGGCGTCCTGCCACGGCGCCGCGTACCCCAGGTACACGTACGGGTCGTAGGCGCCCAGCCTCCTGGCGCGCGCCTCGACGTCGTCCATGAGCGCGCGCGCCGCCGCGTACACCTGATCGTCCTGGCCCGCGTCCGCCCACGCCGGCGAGAGCAGGCACACGGCGAGCGTGCCGCTGCGGCCCGCGAGCCCCAGGGCGTTGTCGCCGGCCCCGCGCGCGTAGATCTGCGGCGGCAGCGGCTCCAGGTTGAGGGACCACATGATGCCTGTCAGGTCTTTGACGGCCGCGAGGCTGGCGTTGAAGGCGGCGTATGTCTCTCGGATCATGGCCTCGGTTGGGACGAGGGTTGTCGTCGCCATGAGGTAGCTGAGAAAGGCGGATCATTGTCAGCTTCGTCCGCTTTGCGAAGAGCCGAGGTTGTTGTGTGACGGAACACAAGGGACCGCTGAGGAGCTACACATACCGAGATACTTGTTTCGGATTCAGGGCCACCGAGTTCTGGGCTATGGTGCTCATGTTGGCGACGATAGCAGGGCTTCCGATGTTGGGGATGGTTGGCAGCTCCAGGACGTCCTTGTAGAATGGAGGGTTTTCGGTCCCGTTTGGCTCGGTGTAGACGAGTTGGTGCAGCGCAACGCTGCCCCCAGCGGCGCCAGAAAAGGCCCAGCCCGTGAGAAACGAGGCATTCACATCGTAGTTCTCCGGAGCCATCAGGTTGGCGTAAATACTGGCTTGCTGATCAAGAACTGTGGTAGGGCTGATGCTCAGGATCGACCAAAGCGGGCCTTGTTTAAAAGTAACCAGGTCCATCGCCGTCACGATGCCGAAGTTGTTGGCCCCACCGCGGAGGCCCTTCCAAAGGTCCGCGTTCTCTCGGGCGCTGGCCTTGACCACAGAACCGTCGGCCAGCACGACCTCGAACGACGTCACCTGATTGCACGTCCAGCCCTCGCGCGGGCCAAAGTATGAGACCCCCCCTCCCAGCGTGAGACCGCCAACGCCTACGCCGGCCACACGGCCGCCGGCAACACTCAAGCCAAGGGGGTCCAGTTTGTTGTAGATGAGGTCCCAGGTCGCGCCGCCACCGACGGACACGCTGGAGCCATCGTGGCTCAGCTCGACCGAGTCGAGGCCGCGCAGGTCGATCGTCACGCCGCCGGCGGAGCTGGACGCTCCGGGGATCCACATGTGGCCGCCGCCGCGGACTGCAAAGCTGGTTGAGCCGCCGTGGGAGGTCAGGGATTTGACCACGGCCGACACATCGTCGGTCGTCTGCGGGGTGACGAAGCACAGTGGCTGGGCGGCCGAGGCTTGCGGGGAGAAGTACGACGTGATGGAATCGTTGTATCCGGTGCTGCCTGGAAGCAAGACCTTCTCTGCTCCAAGCAGGGCAATCAAGGCTTCGCACTGAGGTTCCATGGTGGGCCGAGTTCAGCTATGAACAGTTTGATTCGGTTTGGTTTTTTGTGTCTTCCTTTCACTTCCCTCGTTTTTCACGTTCTCAAACGAACCAACAAAGGTTAAGGAGAGCCGTGGGAGAATATGGATATGGATCCTCAGTACTTACACACACGTGACAGGTGCCGTTGGTATTTCCCATCGTTCCGTAGCATCCGAGACTGGTTAGAATATATCCAAGGTGTTACGCAGTATTGGTGACTACCTAGGCAGGTGAGATGTCTGGTATTGTGCGTTCGTTGGGTGACAACACACACAAATGCAACATGCAAGTGACAGGAGTTGCCGGCGCAAGGGGGGATCTGCACAAGACGTCTGGAATTCAGCCCCAAAATTGCTTTCACTGATGTGACCCGATATAATGATGTTGCACGAGACGAACCAACAGACCGGAATCTTTTCAAGCCGTCCAACGGGCATGAAGAGATCACCAACAACGGCCCATTAATGCACTAATGCAAGTACCTAGGCGTGTACGGCACAGTGCCAAAGCCCCTCCCTACTCCACACCGAACACCAACGATGTTTACCCAACTCGGTGCCTATCCACAAATATGACTTTTGTGGACTATCATCTGTCCCAACAGGTCAAGGCGGCACGCATGAGGGAGAAGTTGCGACCTTGGAATTGACCCTTCAGACCCCCATGCTTCTGATACATCACACCTTGTAGCGTGACAATGGTTCAATGTTGTGATTTCCTCTGACTCTTTACGCGCAGATCCCAACTACTCTCGCCAATCGTAGGATATTCCAGTCTGCCGGTACACAGGAGAGTACCTGTAAAGTGACCCTCTATCACTGCCAGTTGACAAGAATAGTGTCACCCTCCTTCAAGCCAGCATGTCTCACCGTCTCCGTCCACACCAGCTGCCCCTTCGCCGCGTCCCTCGACTCAGCGCTCGTCTCGGCTAGCTTACCCCCATCGAAATACAGGTCTTTCGGCAGCCCACCGTCCGGACTGACAGCGCCGAAAGCCGCGTCCAGCACATGCCCGGCCGACCGCGCCGGCGGCCTTACCGGCCCACCGTCCGGCTTCCACCAGACCATGAGCGGGTAGACGACCTGGAAGAGCAACACGCGGATGAACCACGGGGCCAGGCGCTGCAGGCCCGTGATCATCGTCCCCGGGTCGACGCCCAGCACTGACAGGTTCCCGAGCGCCGGGTCGTGGTCCGCGCGCTGCTGCAGCTCGTGCATCATCATGATGAGGAACAGCTTTGACGCGCCGTAGCGTCTGAAGCCACCCCGGAACGACGAGTCTTCGGTGGCGGGGCTCCAGCTGCCCTTGGCGACGGCGTCGAAGCCGGCGGCGTCCTTTGGCACGAGAGCCTGGTATTTCTCGTCGGCAAAGGCCTTGGTGCGTGCGTTCCGGGGATCGGCGGGACTGCGAAGAACCTTGGAATCAGTCAAATTGTCCTTTCAGCTGGCTGGCTGCTCTATTGAGCGGAGACGCACTCGTGGCCCTGGCTTCCTAGGATGACAATCCGCCCAGCTGACTTATCCATGCTCTTGAGTAAGAGCAGGGTGAGCAGCCAATGCCCGAGATAATTTGCCGCGAAGGTGGTGTCGAGGCCGTCCTCGGTCCATAATTGGTTTCCGAAATCCTGAAACCCAGCAGCGAGGATGAGAGCGCGGATGGGCGGGATGTCGCCAGCGGAAACACGTTTCTAGCGGTTATTTAGCAATCTGATGTAGCAACAGTGATACGCCTCTGGGCCGCCACTTGAGCAGGGCGTCTCACATTGATATCCTCGGCCACCTGGCGAACCTTGGTAAGGTCGGTCAGGTCGAGGGACAAGACGTCGCGAGGGCGCGAAGAGGTGCCGCGTGCCAGAACAGAATCGAGAACCGGCGCCGCGGACGCGTTTCGAACAGTGTAGATTCCGTGGTAAGATGAGAAGTCAGTATTGGAGACAATCTGCTCTGCCATCGCGCTTCCGAGCCCGCCGTTGGCCCCAGTGATCAGGACGGTCCCGTTGACAGCATTCGACATCGTGTACACTGAGTGCGTCTCTGATCTTGGAAAGGTGTTACCGGTACCTGAGTGTCGAAGAAAGTGAGAAGTGTGCCCAAGACTGTTGGGACATGGGTAGGAAAAGACTGACGTACGAAGTTCCATGCAGGCTGTCGCTATGCGCGGAAGTCAGTCCGACTGCAGAACAAGGGGGAGCTACCTAGGTAATCAGGCTGTATCGCCACCTGGGTAGGTAGTCTACTGCAGGGAGGTGGCACAGTGGTTGGTTGGTTACAGTGGTGCACATGTGGACGTACGGCGCGTGGGCGCACACCAGAGTTTTCGAATCACAGGCAGGGTTGTTCTCCAAATAAAATAGAGTGGAGATGTAGTTTTATTGGTCTCTTGAGACTCGAGCTGTCATGTTCAAAAAGTGGTATAATACTGTATCGAGTCCAAATACTTGATCAAGACAACCGCGAACTAATTACATGTACCCACTGTAAATACTTGGTGTCTTGTGTACCCCTTGTTCATGTGCTGAGCCGGGAACTACATAAGACCTATACAAACGAAGCAGTTCCATGATATTCGTACCGTTTCTGCCCGATCCCGATCTTTCGCATGCTCGCTTGGGGCGTTGCACAGGAGCCTTGCCCAAATGTCGCGCGCGATCATCTACCTAGTCTACTCATGTACTTCCGCTGTCTTTTGCAAGCGAAGTGAGCCCCCCCCCCCGGTCGCTTGGCACGCTCTGCCGCCATACCTTAAAAAACTTCAATTTCATATAATAGCTATTATAAAGCTTTTAATCCCAATAAGCTGGGTATAAAATATATATTTCAATATAGAATTTTATAAATAATTTAGATATATTATGTTTATTATTTAAAATATTTCTTTAATAAAGATAAAAATAAAATATTAATTATATAACTATTTTATATTTTTAAATTTAAAAAAATATTTTTTATTTTAATTAAAAAAATATTATTTATCATAATATTAAAAA